>JAVKPL010012724.1:0-64629 GCA_032173675.1 Gastrolobium villosum
CTTTAAATTTTCCCCAAAATATAATTTAATACATCTAGACTCTAGTCAACACATGCTGAATTTGTCAATCACGTAAAATTAGTAGATAGCACTGTTAAAAGGTGAACTGAGATAAAAAAAAAAAAAAAATTATATAAGAACCAAATTAAAAGTAAGTATCACGTTCACGTATAAGAACCACAAGTCTAATTTTTATTTTTTTTAAAGTGTTTGAATTGATAGAATTATATTTTAAAAAATGAAAATATCAATGTAAGCTATTGTCGTAATATTTAAAGGGAGAACGAGGACGTAACTTCTGGTTTAACTAGCACATATCTCATACATTACGAGTATTTTCAAGTTTAAGAAAAACAAGAAAATTTTAAATTATAAGAATATGTGCCTAACAAATTCAAAAAAAAAACTGACTTTAAAATTTAAAAAATGGAAAAAAATATACTAACAAATTAAACCATTTAATTTCAAACATTATTACACGAACTTTCAAACAAATCAAAATTTGCTAAATAAAACATGGTAAAAAAATATATAATTTTAAAGAAAACAAACTCATGTCCTTTTATCAGTTTTTAACTATGCATTTCCCATAATGCATATTTATAATATTAAAATTAGAAAAATGATCCATTTACATTTCTTTTTTTATAAATTACACTAAGTATGACCAATCATACACTCTTAGTTAAAATATGACCTATCATACTTAATATATTTGTAAACAAAAAATTTCCCTTTAAAACTATATTTTTTTCACTTTCCACATCAGCAGACAACTTCTCAAGAGACAGAAAAAAAAAACAATCTTAATATTATTATTCATTCCCAAAAATGAATTAAAACTGCTAAAAATACATAATATCCTATAAAAAAAAACACTCAGTAAACCATAAAACATACCTTCAGAGTGACGGCGTACTTTTAAGTCTCAATTAACAGAAAATTAATCCAGAAATACTTTCATCGTATAATAAACGAATAAATAAATGAAGTTGAAATCTACTGATTTATAAATGGTGGGGAAAGGTGACCTGACAGAGGGTTTAAGTTGCATGGTACAAAACATTTAATTAATTTTTTTTTAGCAGAACCTATACCGCTGAATCATCTGTGCAATCGACCACACTTCGTAGGATAAGGGTTTGTTGTTCTTTTCGTTTGTGCAAAATGTTTTTTTTTTTTTAAATAAAAATAGAGCCAAACAACCCTCAAACCTTTCTACAACTTAGAAGCTAAAATAATACGTGATCGGAAATTAGAGCATTCATAATACAAACAAATACAAATCAAGACTTGACCTATAATATAGGAACATTCATAGATTTGATAGAAGTACCATAATGAGATAAACTATCTATCCCAACCTGATGGCCTTCGTCTTTCTTTCGGTTTAGAACTGCAGCAAAAGAAAATCAAAAACTTCATCAGCAACCAAATTATTTAACCATTAAGATACGTATATAGCAAGTTAAGCTAAGAAAAATAACCTGTTTGTGCTCTTCTGACCAGGGTTTCCTCCAGAACTTTGGCTTGTGGAATTTACTGCTGATATAGCAGGATTGGATGAAGCAGTATATTGGTGAGTATTTATATCCCCACCAATTGATCCACCAGATACAAAGCCAGGGAGTGCTGGTCTTTTATTGGCAGCCATGCTTGTATTGTTACTGAATCCTTGATTCTGAGAGTTTGATGAAGCAGCAACGAAGTTACTCTTAAATTGTGACATCATTCCTGTTCGTAGAGAATTTACAGTGGAAGATCGACTTGAAACTTGGTTAGATGAAGCGTTATTTGACTCTGGATTATATCCAATGCCCAAGCCAAAATCCACTCCACGCACGCCTCGGCCACTGCCCCCACCGCCGCCGCTGCCGCCGCCGCCTCTAGCTCTGCCTTTTCTACCACCTGCACAACACATGTTCAGAGATAGATCCTCCAATCAAGCAATTGCCAATATCAAGATTCTACTGCTAAAGCATAAAAATATGACTAATGACAAGTGCATAAACTGGTGTGTCACAGCAAAATCAGATCTCCCTTTTTTTTATCATTTTTTTGCTCACCAAATTTATTATTTTACACGCACAATAATGCTAGTGATCTAGTCACATCTCATACCTCCTTTTCTTGCATCACGTTTCGACCTGAATCTCCCATCCTATTGAATTCCAAGATAAACATCATTAAATAATTTCAAGACACATACGAGATATCCAAACCTTTTAGCATCATCTTAAAATATGAAAAAGGCAAGATTTTAGGAAGCAACAAAATAAGGAAAATAAACGTATTAATAAAAGACAAAAGCACCTGCACGATAAACTCTTTTATTATTAGTGCACTAACCCTACAGATGTAATAAGCTAAATGATTGTGAGAGCTAATCCATTCCTTTGCACATGCACTAAAGATTAGGACAGAAGGCTTTTCCGGATTGACAACGTGAGTAGCTGAAATGAATAAGCCAAGATGACAAGGGCAACAAAATACCAATTTCATTCTCTTCCTGGCAACTATTATTTCCTTCAACCAAAGTCAAGCAGTCAACCATTATTTTATACTCCCAAAACAATTTGTCCTTCCATACTCTTACCAAACTGTTCATTCCAATATATTTTCCTATCTGTATACTTTCATGGCCTTAATTTCATATTCAACTGCTCAACACCAAGCCTATGAACCATTTCACATTTCAAAAAGAGCAATTCAATGATTTTAAAACCATAAAAAAAAAGAAGCGCTATTCTAAAACAGTCAAACCTAAGAAAACTAATGATATTATGGATATGGAATTTTTATCAAAAGTAGTTTTGATGTTCTTAGCCTCTTAAAAACCTACCTCAGCCAGCATTAATACCATTACTTTAACTCTGTTAAGTAAAATGTACTAATTATTAATTGATTCTTAGCATGTAAATAGCATTATTATATTAAAGCTTACAGTGAACCAACAAGACCTACAAGAATATCATAATACAGGGATGAATAGGATATTCTACAAAACCTACAATCACATGAACCAACAATAATTCCACGGATAGTAGAGTCTACAAGCTTGAAATGAGTTGTATAAACATCAACATATGCTGATGAAACAAGAATACTATAAAGGGCATTTTTACCTTCATAGCAAGATCCATCAACTCTACGGACACATTCTGACCAGCAGCAACTAAGCTATTAACCAATTCACCAGCAAACCGTGCTTCTTTCTGAGTTATAAGAGTGTATGCAACCCCATCCTTGTCACCAGCACGGCCTGTTCTTCCAATGCGATGGACATGCATGTCCATATCTTTTGCAATATCGAAATTTACCACTGACTTGATTGACTTTATGTCAAGACCTCGAGCAGCAACATCAGTGGCAATAAGCACATGGTAGATGCCAGATTTAAACTTCTGCAAAATATCCATACGGGAAGCTTGATCTTTATCGCCATGCAAGGCAGCAACTTTAAAGCCTCTCTGAGCCAATTGCGAATCAATTTCATCCACAGTGGCCTTCTTGGAAGCAAATACGAGGGCATCACCTTGATCAATCATTTCAGGCAGCTTCTCCAGAAGCCACGGCAATTTCTCAGAATCAGAAGGAATTACGTGAACAACTTGAGTAATATCTTCATTTGCCATCCCCACCTCCCCAACTGTTACTCTAATAGGATCAGTAAGGATTTCCCTGGCCAACTTTTCAACTTTCCGAGGCATTGTTGCAGAGAAGAGTAAAGTTTGGCGGTCTGGCCTAATCTGACCAACAATGGACCTTACTTGTGGCTCAAATCCAAGATCAAACATCCGGTCAGCCTCATCAAGAACCAGGTAAGTTGCTCTCATCATTGTCAAAGCCTTCATTTTTAGCATGTCTATCAATCTGCCGGGGGTAGCAACAACTATCTCACAGCCTGCCTTGAGTTCTTTGAACTGATCAAGTTTTGACATTCCACCATAGACAGCAGAGACACGAATACCATACGATTTTGCAAATTTCTTGGACTCCAGATATATCTGATGTGCTAATTCTCTAGTAGGTGCACATATCACTCCTATAGGACCCTCCTCCTTCTGAAGTTCAGGCTGATCCATGATATGCACGATCATTGGAAGCACAAAAGCAGCAGTTTTACCGGAACCAGTTTTTGCTATACCAATGATATCTCTACCAGAAAGCACAACCGGTAAAGCTTGGCATTGTATAGACGTGGGCTTCTCATAACCTTGTTTTTTTATAGCATTCATAATTTGTGGAGAGAACCCACAGTCCTCAAATGTCTTTATTGGCTTAGGAACATCAAAACCCGATACACGAATAGCCAAACTATTCCGGTATTCAGTTACATCTTGCTCACTCATACCTGAAGTAAAAAAAGAAAGAAAGAAAAAACATAGGCGCCAGATGTTCAATCTCAGTTAACTCAAAACTCAATGACATTAAAATAAAATAAAAAGTAGCTAAGGACTCACACTTGTGCAAATAGAGTTTGTTCCAAACAGAACTGTCATGAACGAATTTATGCAGTTGAATTACCTGATGTTGAAGGGGTCTCCTCATAAAAATCCTTATTAAAGGGTTCATAATCAATGGAACTGTGATCCAAAGGAAGTATGGGCTCAATTTTCCTCTTGTCAATAACAATAGGGTTATCATCAGAATCATACTCTATTAAACCAGCGTCCACAGCCTTGGCAGCAGCATAAACCTCCTCGTCAGAATCATACCCAGCATGCAGCGCCTCCGAAGCCAGCGTCAACCCTAGGTCCTTTTTCGCCCTCAGAAAGCTCTCCATCGGATCGTCCTCCTCGTCATCTCTGTACTTGTCCTCCGACTTCTCCTTCGGCTTAGGAGGCGGCGGCGCCTTCATCTCCTCGTGAATCCCTTCCATGAACGCATCCAGGGGATCGATTTCTTCGTCATCGTTACCGTCCTTCTTGTCGCCGCCATTGTCGTTGCTGTTCTCTTCCTCCCTGGGACCATCGTTGTCGTCGTAATCGATGTTGTCGAGGTCAGTATCTTCGTAATTGTCATGGCCGTGCCGCGACGAGGGAGGAACGTAGAGTCGCTGAGGAGCTTGAGATCGCTCGAAGCTATAGGTTGATTGGCGGTTTATGCCAAAACCTTCGAATCCGAACTTCCTCTTCGACATGTCTGGCGATTGGTTTTGTAGTAAAACACAACGAGAGCAAGAGATAACCCTAACTGAGCTTGCGCGAAGTGGAGAGGGGAGGGTGGTATAAGAAAAGTGAAATAACGGAATTTAGGGTTATCGGTTTAATAAAACAGGAGCGACGGAGTCACGCAGCTATGGGCTACGGCTAATGGAATTTGGCGCTTCCGCGTGTGGAACGTTGCGTTGCAACCAGCAATTTTGCGCCCAACCGTGGTCGATTCCTGGTTAAAGGAAGGAGGTGATGACGACGGGTCTAGAGTTGGGTGGGCGGGTCCCGAACCAAATGAGAAAGCCCATTAAGCTGGCCCATCTCAAGGGATTGTATTTGTATTTGCCAAATTGACAGTGGTGGGGATTTTTGGTTTCCCCATACATTATAAAAACCAGGGCTGTTTGCAGTGTGCCACTCCGAATTCGATTGGTTTATAAATTAAAGATTATTTAATTTAATTCTTTTTTTTTTAAGCTATTTAATTTAAATCTTTTGGTTTGATTATTTGATTATTCATTCAGTTCGAATTTAAAATTTGATTTAATCTAATTTAATTTTATTTTGTTTGAATTGAATTGATTTTTAATTTTTTAAAAATATTAAAATTTTAGCCATACAAATGCTTATCAATATCGAAATAAATTCATACAAATTTATAAATTACTTAAAAATTTAAGTTTTTAAATTAAAACAAGACTTGAAACTTGTGAAAAGCTAAAGTAGATTAATAGACAATAAAAAAATTAACACAAGATAGTTTGCTTCAATAATATCCAATTTTTAAAGTCTCTAAAATAACAAGATTTCAAGTCATCATTTTTCAAAAATAATAATTACATAATATATTAGATTCGTTTCGATTGGATCTATAATGACCCCAAATGACAAATCTTAATTAGAGGTTTAATCTAAGGATTTAAATGCCATAATTATATCCAGTGAGTGATTTCGAGTATTTTGACTATAATCATGACTAGGTTATGAACAGTGCGTTCTGCCGGATAATTGACAGTCTTGTGAATTGACCGGTAGAGCTTAAATGAGCAAAATGATTTTAGAGACATAATTTGACAATTCTGACGACAAATATGGGTTCATAACGGAAAATTGTATAGTTTGGCACTTTCCGTGAAAATATCGTGAATAGTATTTTCTACCGGGTATTTTGTACTGCTATTTAAGCAGCCAGTAGAGTCCAGAAATAAATAATTGATGAAATAAGAATAAGAAAGTCCAATATATGTCATACAAGTCATAATAGGCCCAAGAATGATAAGTTTATAAGTTTTAAGTTTCATAAGTAAACGAAGTACGGTCAATGAATTCACAGTGCATTTCGTCAAAAACGATGCAGAAATCATACTGTGAATTATGAATATTGTTCCTTAGGAAATAAAAATTTATGTAAATGATTTTAGAAAAATAAGAATATGTATGTAGGTTTAAGTGAGTTCCGGGTCCGTTTAAGTTAAAATACGCGAAGGAAAAACAACCGGCTTAAAAAGGCCACATGTGCTAAACCTTTTAAATCACTTAAGCGAACACTATTCACACAAAAACACTCTCTTCTTGGCCGTGTTCTTCACCATGGAAGGGGCTAGGGTTTTTGTTTGATTTTTCTTTGATTTCTCCCCGAATACTCACCCAAATCTTTTGATCCATACATGAAAATCATAGGAAAAAGTCCAATGAATCCATTCCACCGATCAATTTGAGCTATAATTGAGTGTGTGAAGAGTTCTTCCTCCCCCCATTTTTGAGCTACTATTCATCAAGGGGGAAAATGGAGCTTTGCTTGATGGATGTCTTCTAGGCTTTGGGTAGTTGATTAGAGGTAATAAACCTCTGTTTCCATGGTTTGAATTTTTATGATTTAAGTGATGAAAATTATGAGTATGTTTTGGTGGGAAAGCATAGTGTTTTAAATTTTGAATTGATGATGAATCTTTGATATTTTGGATATAAGAAGGCTAAATAAGCCTTTGTACATGTATAAAATTTGAAAAAAAATCCATGGTGTGGACCCTTTAGGTTTCGGCCTCTATAGAGCAATTAGGGCTATGTGCAAAATTTGTCTCATGTATTTAGAAGGTTTATTGTGTTGTTAAATTAAGTGAAGAAAAGTGAATGAAAAAGAAAGAAATCATTGGCTTATCCTTTATGGATTTCGGCCTTATAGAGTAAATTAAGGATGATTAGATTAAGTTTTATTTTGTTAAGGTGTTGAGTTTTCAATACATGAAATTAATAAGATGATGAAGGGAAATGGTTTGAAAAGAAAGTTTTTAAAAAAATATATATTGATTCTGTAAGTGTATTCCCCTCGGCCTCTTAAAGAAGAATGACATGAATTATGCTGAAAATTCTCAAGTAAACACTTGATTAAATTAAAGAACGCTAACGAGTATAAGAGGTCTAGACTTGTGTATTGGCATAGAATTGGCAAAAACGTAAAGAAACAAAAAAATAAGCGATAAAATGCATGCCTTATGTAAAATCTAGGCATGATGGCATTTTATTGATTTGTATTTGTGGATTCTTGCTCTAGGTGTACCTAGGGACTGAAAAGGATTGGAGCTTCTTAAAGATATATAAGTAACTTGTACCGCAAGTAAACGTATCGGTAAAGCTTCAAGAGCTAAGCTATATGTTTAAGGAGTCTTTTCCTGCTTGAGTGCTCTACCATGGTTAGTGGACTATGGTTGGACTGTATGACTGTTGTTTTGATACTCTGTATAGATGCATTCATATAGAGCTATTTGATAACATGATATGACTTGTGTTGATATGATTTTTGTATTGATGTATGGTACACTGATGTCTTCTTGGGCTTTCCTTGGGATTGACGATGTACACCTCTGATATGTTTTGTTTCCGCTTGGGGTCCTTCCGTGGGAACACGTGCGTTGATTTCCGCTTGGGGTCCTCCCTTGGGAATGACGGCGCACGCCTCTGATATGATATGGATATATGTTTTGTTTTTTTTCTGATATCTGTTATATGAGCATTGTATACTTCGTATCTGACTTTCATGCAAGAGTGAGCCCAGGGTTATGGAGAATTCTCTATAAACCTGGAGCTTATTGAGATTTGTAATCTCACCCTTCTTTGAGGACATTATTTCAGATTCCCAGACTTCCGGTGAGCCCTCATTAGGCAGAGACGCAACACGTGGCTGAGACAATTGACAAATCAGTTTTAGTAGCTGTAGGCTGCTACCTTTTGGAGTGCTTTTATGTTTTTCGTATTTTCGCATTTGGTGGATCATGATTTTAGATCATTTATTTTATATATGGCATGTATATGTCTTGTACATGTTCTTTAGTTTGATGCATGTACATTTTTGTATTCAGGCATGTTGACATGATTATGTAGTATTCAGTTATCTTTATGTCTTGGACTACATGCTATTAGATCAGTGACACAGAGCCATGTTATGTATGCGCCCATGTATGGGTATCTGAGTATATTTGCATGAGTGGTACCTCTGGATATATATATATATATTGTATAAATTATCTATCAGGAACTCTTATGAGTGGGATTAGAAAATTTCCGATTATCCGATTTACAGAGGTTACTCTGTCTGATTTTCGTTTACGCCTTATGAAAATTAAAAGAGAAAAAGAAAAAAATTAGCTCGTATTTTCGTAAGTTAAGTCTTTCGCTATTTCTGTTTGTATCATATGTATGTTAATTGAATGGGCTCGAGACGGGAATGTTACAGGATCAGTTTTCAACTATTCAATCCAATTAAAATATACTGAATTTTATTTTATTTTCTATTTTTCGGTTATCAATTTTTCAATTTGGTTATCATATATCTTTCGTGGAAACGTTAACAGAGTCTAACTCTTCTCCCTGGACTGTCATGTCAGGTTTGGAGATATATTTTGGAAAAAGTGATTTTGTGATATAATTTTTTGACGTATTTATCAATTATAAATTTTTTTTGCAAACAACTGAATCATGTCTTGGTTAACTCTTTCCAAACACTAGACGGGATGGTCATCAATTCATGTAATGAAAAAATATAATTCATCTTAAAATTGCAGTCTCCTTTTTTAACAAAATGGTATGGTCTTTTACTTTTAAGTGTGGAATACTGGAATATACCTTTTATCTTCTAAATATGCAATTCTACTTTGCGTCACTCGTTGCTCCTATTGGATTGTGATTATGGGTGTTAATTGGTCGAATTTTCATTTTGAAAGGTTAAGTTTGTATTTTTTTTTGAGGAGTTAAGTCTGTATTTAAATGTGTTAGCCTGATCAAGCCTGTTGTCTGTTATGAATATAATTATCGGCATGTGGCTTGATTTATTTATAAAAAATAAAAGCCTTATTAAGCTTGTTAGCCTGTTAACAAAATAAGACAACAAAATTTTATCCAAATAGAATATACAATCAAAAGTACTAATAATTTCATAAATATTCATAAATTCAATGTATATACAAATATACGTTCAAAAAGTATATTTAACAAATAAAATGTGTCGAAATGGATTGATGAGAGAGAAAAAGGCTATTATAAGTAGTATAAAAAATATAAAATAAAAATTAATATGCCAGGCCAGCTTGAGAGACTCTAAGGCTGACCGAGTTTTTGAATTGGAGCCTGAGGCCTTTTTATTAAACGAGCTTTTATATAAGTCCAAATATGGTTCCAGCAACCAATTTTAGGCATGTAAGCTCAGGCCTTCACAAGCCGAGCCAAAGGCTCCTGGCTCCTTTATCACCCCTATTGTGATGTATTTTATGTTATTTTTTATTTTCTCGTATTTTTATTTAATCTTGTAACATGTAGGGCTGGCAAAATGGGCTGAGCCCGTCGGGCTGACCTGCCCCGCCCACCAAACAGGGCGGGCTGAGTTGCATTTTTCAACCCACCAGTCCGCTAAACCCGTCCTGCTAGCCCGCCGGGTTTGGCCCGCCAAGCCCCCCCCCCCTTTTTTTTTAGGTTACCCAATTGTTATGTAATTTCGTGCCCTAGATTTCTTTGCATGCAAGTGGCCTTTTCGAATTGTTGTGGACTGCTCATACATCACTTTGTTACTTGTTTTGTTATTCTGTTTTACCTTGATATGATTTTATTTTTTATTATTATTTTTGGATTGAAAGATGCATATTTATATGTAGATTACTAAATCTTCTTGGTTTCATAAGCACATTAGGATTTTATGCAGATTTTTATATGTTTTTATGCAAAAAAAATTATGTGTTTTTATGCAGAATTTAATTTTTTTGTATTTTATTTTTATATTTTTTATAATTTTATATATATATTTTATTTTAGGCGGGTTGGCCCGTAGCCCGCCAACCCACTCATAAAACGAGCCGGGTTGCTCAATTCAACCCATTTTGTCAAAACGGGCCTAGGCGGGCCAGCCCATTTTGGGCGGGCCAGTGGCGGGTCTGGGCAGGCTGGCCCATATTGCCAGCCCTACTAACATGAAAAAAATTGAGTAAATAATAGATTAATAGACTTAAAAAACAATTCAAAAAGCCATTTAAGAAAGAAAATAAAAGAGTTTTAAAGAAGTCAAATTTAGATATCTAATTTTGACTCATTTACATCATTTTTTTAAAAGTCGATTCTTAGCTTTGCATCCTTATTTTTGTGGGTTAAGACTTTCTCAACGATTAATTAACTATAATTTTGTCTGGACCAACAATTAAGACTTACGATGATAGGAAAACAAACAATTTATATATGTGAAAATATTTAAAATCTGACACTTTTATTATTAGTCCTTCACCAATTTACGTTCAGTGAATATTATTATTAAATATTAATAATTAATTAATTAATATAATTCAATAAATTATGATCATATTATTTATGGGCTTTACTTTTGTAGTATGAGAGAAGTTATCTTTGATAGATAAATAAAGTGGGGCCACCAATTTTTAAAAAAATGAAAAAGAAGAAAATAAAGGCACGTCTTTTATGTGAGTGTAACATGATATATGAATATCACGTAACATAAAAGTATAGGGTCTGTTTGATTGTGTTATGATTTTTTTATTCTTAAAACTGTTTTGTAAAATAGTTATGAAAATAATTGTTTTCTATATTTTTTTCTTTTTAAAAGTTAAAAACCAAAACAGAAAACAAAAACAACTCTTCTCTAAATTTGATTCTAAAAACAAAAAAATAGTTATAGTTTTCAAAACATTTTTTACAAAATAGGTCTTCCCAGATGAGTTTTTTTATTTTTTTTTCTCTGAAAACTAAAAAACAATTTTTAAAAACCACAATCAAAGAGAGCCTATAATTTCCCATTATTTATATGGGGAGAGATATTTTGACTTTAGTATAAGATTTAAAAGTATTATTTCTCATTTTAATCGTTATATAAGATCTAATGACTATAAGTTATTAAGTTATACTAATTAATTAAGTATTAATTTTAAATAAATGACAACAGTTAAATGGATGAAAATTAATAGTTAAAATAGAAAATAAGTCTTCTAAGTTTTATACTAGAATCAAAATATCTCTCCCCTATTTATATATAGGTTTTTATAAGAGTTATGTTGTAGGAAAAATGATTCTATTATGTTATAGAGATTCGTTTTGTGTGCTAGAGTTTTTTTTTTACGAGTTCCACAAAATATTGTGTGTGTAGGAAACTTTCTAGGAGGAAGTTATTTTATCTTGCGATATAAATTAAATGGGATCCATTAATTTTAAAAAAAGAGAAAAAGTGTAGCATGATAGATGATTCGTATGTAACATAAGTATAATTTCGCTATATTTATACCATAAATTCAACCAAACTCAACCTAACCGCATATGGATTGAATGGAGAAAAAAAGAAAAGAAAAGCACACTCAAATTACATAAACTCAACTAAAGCCAAGACAATGCATTAGACCCTTCTATTATTGGGAGCGCATATGATCTTCCAAAACTCACACGAGCAAACCCAATGCACAAAGTTTAAGTAAGCGGCTACCTGCGAACGGGTATATGGCCTGACGAATGATGACGAGAGGAAAACACAGTACCGACACCACACTGGGGATACACTCCACTCCACGGAAAAAAATTTAGTGCTCCGAGGAGGTCGCGTGTGTCAGAAGCGAACTCTGACACCACCAGGAAGCTGACACATCAACATACCAAGTTCGCTACTTATACAAAAATTTATATTTTATTTTTTTCTCGGTTATCCTCTCTATATCTGCGAACGGGTATATGGCCTGACGAATGATGACGAGAGGAAAACACAGTACCGAGTACCGACACCACACTGGGGATACACTCCACTCCACGATATTCCTTCCTTTTTGTGCTACCAAGTCATACACTCATACCCATTATCCCTAGTCCCTACCCTGCAACTGCAACACACCCGAAAATAAACTAACAAAAGCGAGGTCTATCCCCTATCCCTCATGACTCATGAGGCTCTTACCGTTAGTTTGTTCTTTTCCGTTAAAGGTCCACGTTGGGTCCCGCATTTAAAGCACGCCGACGTCTCTGCACCCGCACGCAACGGAAACCAGAACAGAAAATAAACGCCGAAAACCAACCCTTCGCACCCAAATTATTTTATATTATTAAATAAAAAATAATTAAATAAATAGAAAAAAAAACCCCGCTTCTATGGCACTGCCCCACTGAGGCTGCAGCCAAGGCAACAACGACATCTCCGTTCTCCCTCTCCACTCGCAATCACGGCTCTCCGATTTGACTCAGCTATGCCGAGCTTGACTCGGAGCTCACTATCTCAACCCGAAACTTTCTCCCTGATGGAAGTTCCGGGTTTGGATCCACCTTCATTTTCAGTTACTAGCGGTCCTTGCTCTTAGTGCAGCTTCTGCTATCTCTCGCCGTTGATTTCATCTAAATCCTCTAGATCTGAACCGTTCGTTGCAATCAACGGCATCGGTCATGCCAATCGGTAATAATAGGTTTTCGGCTGCTCCTTCTTCATTTAATTTATGTTCAATTTTTTAATTTTGTATGTGAGACAATGGAATCCGAGCTTTATTTTGAGTCACATGGTCGGTTACTTTGGTTGGGAAATGCTGTTACTATTTAGAGTCTCACGAGTGTTGTCATTTCCTCTAGGGAAATGCTGCTCAAACAACAAGAGGCGCTGTTGCATTTCAACGTAGTTTCGATTTTCTGTCTTTAAAAAATTAAAGAAAAATGCAGTAGGAAGAGTATATAAACTGTTTAAATTTGTGCTTAATGGTCTTAGAGCTTGTTCTGTAGTTAATCTTCTAAAATTTGTTAATGTGGTATACTGATGTAGTCTAATTTAGACAGTAGCACTCGATTTTAGCTCCTCAGGCGTATCCGTGATTGAATAATACGAAAAAAACCAATTATTAGAACTTCCGTTTTTGGTCGGCTTATTTATGAATATGTAGGATAATAACCTGTTCAAACTTTGAAATTTAAATTTTTTTTGAAAAGAAAAATATTATTTTACGGCTTTGCTTATTGGCACTTGAGAAGCAATCATAATACTTAGAGCTCAGGCTATGTTATTCAAAAGTAATAACTTTTTTTACATTTTAGAGTTTTGTCAAGCATCCTTAATAGTTGGTTTTGGCTTTTTACTGATAATGCAGGTATATTGAAAAAGGTTCAAGGCATGTTGCTGAAATGGATGCTTACGTTAGCTTGCCTGGTATTTATCACTGAGTCTTCAGCTAGATCACTTTTGGACTCTGTTGTTGTACGAGATCTACCACTACCAGCAAATCTCCATGTTTCTCGTGGTGCACCAATGGCGGCACTGTCACCATCCAATCCCCCTTCCTATGGTCATTTCATAAGTACTGATCAAGCCCCTGCAAGTTCACATTTACCCATACCACCATTCAAGAAGAGGGGTGAATTGAAACCTCCAATTTCCGGCCGTAAAGGCATTTCTCCAATGTATTCTACTGCAGCTGCAGTCCCTTCTGCTTTGGCTCAGCCACCGTTGTCCCCTTATTCTTCCAGTAAGTTATAAATCTTAACTTTTTATTTGTAACGTTTTTGTAACATTCTTTTCATAGCAAGCTCACCACAGAAAACTGGCACGTCCTGTTGTAAATAGCTGCTTAATTTTGAATATAAAACATTGCCTTGTCCTTCATGATATTTGTGAGCTTTGGAACCTACAGCTGATAATGACATTGGTTGCTTATTTTTATTATGCCAGATTGTTGTAAACAAGACATGGTGTTGAAACGAGACAGTAAGAGTTGCCACTGTGTGTATCCCATAAAGCTAGACCTTCTTCTTCTGAATGTGTCTCAAAATCCTAATTGGAATGTTTTTCTTGATGAATTAGCTACACAGCTTGGGTTGCAAAGTACCCAGATTGAACTGATAAACTTTTATGTACTCAGCTTATCAACATTAAATATATCGATGGATATTACTCCACATAAAGGCATCAGCTTCTCTGCCAATGATGCATCTAACATAAAATCTTCGCTTTTAATGCATAAGGTTCAACTTAACCCTGGATTAGTGGGTGAATACAAACTTCTCAGTATAACGTGGTTTGAACCTCCACCTCCTGCTCAAGGTAAGTCTGGGCCTTTTTACCTCTAAAATATGTCATTACTAATCATGATGCATTGATATGCTTGATTTTGAAACTAATGGAGAGATGAATATTGTACGTAGATATATAGTGTTTATTTGCACTTAGTTTTGGAACATTTGTAATGTATATAAATCTTACTGTTACAACTTTTACTTAATTGCTTAATGTATACAGCTTTGCCTATATTCATCTCAATTTGTCTGTATTTCATGCTTCCTGCTGTAGTGTTAAGGAGAAGATAAAGTTTTCTTAGGCTGAAGTGATATATTTTTTTACTCATGGCATCTGATAGCTGTATATTGAAATTCTTCATAGATTTTGTATTTTACCAACAAACAGCAGATACTGCTGATGCTTATCAAAGTATTTTTGTTTCTTGGTTGACTGTTAGAGTTAAATATTAATTTGAATAGTGGTTTCTATATTAGTAAAGATGTACTATCTATTATAAAATTAGTTATGCACATTAGCTGTCTCTCTGTATTTGTGGGTTTACATATGTGATTTTAATTTTTAATATTACATACACTTCAGACCTTGGTGTTTAAGTAATACAATGCCAGATGCTTTTCTACTGTTATTGAATTCAAAAAATAACAAACAAGTGCCTTTTTGGGGGTTGATAAAGGGGTTAAAAATGAATAACTACGCGTTTATTTGTATTAACATATCTTTGTATGTTAATGCAGCTCCCACTTTAGCTGCATGGCCTGTGAAAGCTCCTATGTATCATTCACCTACAGCTACATCATCGAGTTTTTCAAATACGGGAAGGAATTCAAATTTGTTTCTTATTCTTGGAATTGCTACTGGCATACTCTTTATTGCTATCGTATCTGTGCTTTTATTCTGTTTATGCGTGTTGGTACCGAAGACAAAAACACCTTCCATAGAAACTGGTAAATTTCTCTGATTGTAGTTCTGTTTATGTGTGTGTGACTGTGTATATATATTATATTTGATTCCCATAACAACCTAGTGCCACCTTTTTATAATTTGGATATTATAATGTCAGTAAATACAAAGTATAAACAACATGGAGGCAAATTGATCCATTTAAAGGAAAAACTGCAATGTGTTATGAGGAAAAGGAAGAGAGAGAGAGAGAGTTGTCTGGGATGGAGCAAATTCCACTGCAGTGCTATAATTGTTTGGCACAACTGATCAAGAGGGGTTCTTAAATTAATCTTTAGAAAAAATTTCTGGAGTTGAATATGGACGTTTGAGTGTATTGTGAATTGGGATCATGAAACTTGTTTAGTATACAAATCTATCCTGCTGAATCAGGAATATAAAATTGAAATTGTTGACTCCCTGCTTGATGAAAAATCGGAGCTATAATTGTTTGGCACAGGTGATCAATAAGGGTATAATAGTTTGGCACCGGTGATCAAGAAGGGTTAATAAATCAATCTTTAGATCTTTCTTTTTGGAGTTGAATATGGATGTTTATGAGAGTGTATTGTGAATTGGGATCATGAAACTTGTGTAGTATAGAATTCTATCCTGCTGAATCAAGAATATAAAATTGAAATTGTTGACCCCTGCTTGTTGAAAAGTCAGGGCTGTAATTGTTTGGGACAAGTGATCAAGAAGGGTCCTGAGGACCTTTTTTAGGTGTTGAATATGGATGATTATGAGTGTATTGTGAATTGGGATCATGAGAGTTGAATGTGGATGTTTATTAGTAATTTAGTATACAATTTTATCATTCTGAATCAGGAATAGAAAATTGAAATTATAATAACTCGTTTTTGTTGAAAAATTGAAGGTTGCCAGTTATAATTCTGTTTGAAGCAAAATAGTTTTATTTTAATTTTTAATTTTTTTAGACTCTGTTAAGAAACTTAATTCTGCTTAGGGTTTAATTTACTTTTTAAACAGTAAGAAGTAGAATGTAAGATCATGTGCATGTGAGACTCAAAATGTGTTATATTTATGAAGAAATGACGTGCCAGATGTTGATGAAATAAATAGAAACTAATGATGCTCCTATCTGTAGCATTGATATTAGTAGTAGTAGTGGTTTTAGATGTGGTGCTGTTTTTCATTTTATTTTAAAATACATTTCCATTATCTTGTGTGATTTTATATTGTATTCTAGTCCCTGCTACTAATATTTTCTAATTCTTGCAGAAAAGCCTAGGACAGAGAGTGTAGTTTCAGCTGTAGGTTCTCTTCCCCACCCAACCACCAGTACACGATTTATTGCTTATGAAGAACTTAAAGAAGCAACAAACAATTTTGAAGCTGCAAGCATACTTGGAGAAGGAGGGTTTGGTAGGGTTTTTAAAGGTGTCTTAAATGATGGTACTTCTGTAGCAATTAAAAGGCTTACAAATGGAGGGCAACAGGGTGACAAAGAATTTTTGGTTGAGGTTGAGATGCTTAGTAGGTTGCACCATCGTAACCTTGTGAAACTAGTGGGATACTATAGTAATCGTGACTCATCACAAAATCTACTTTGCTATGAACTTGTCCCTAATGGAAGTTTGGAGGCCTGGCTTCATGGTAATGTAATTTTTCAAATCATGGGTTCAACTTTAATTTTGAACTTTACATATTCTTTTTTCGTTCTATTATTGTACTTTTTATAGTTTTTTCAAAACGTGTTTTATGCCTGTGTTGAAGTTTGGTGGCCTGGCTTCATGGTAATGTAATTTTTCAAATCATGGGTTCAACTTTAATTTTGAACTTTACATATTATTTTTTCGTTCTATTATTGTACTTTGTATAGTTTTTTCAAAACGTGTTTTATGCCTGTATTGAAGTTAGCCTTTACCTGTCCCAGGTCCCTTGGGAATAAATTGTCCTTTGGATTGGGACACCAGAATGAAGATTGCACTTGATGCTGCAAGAGGACTTTCATACCTGCATGAAGACTCACAGCCTTGTGTAATACATAGAGACTTCAAGGCATCCAACATATTGCTTGAGAACAACTTTCATGCTAAGGTTGCAGATTTTGGACTTGCTAAGCAGGCACCTGAAGGCAATTGTAATTATTTGTCTACTCGTGTCATGGGCACATTTGGGTTAGTCTTGGTGCATTCTTTCTTAGACTTATTATTTCCATAAAATATAGATTTAAAATGACTTGAAACTTTTATGTAGGTATGTAGCTCCTGAGTATGCCATGACTGGACACCTACTTGTTAAAAGTGATGTTTATAGCTATGGGGTTGTCTTGCTGGAACTGCTTACTGGAAGGAAACCTGTGGATATGTCACAATCAACTGGACAAGAGAACCTTGCTACTTGGGTTAGTTCCATACCTTGACAGCCAACGTTATTCTTTTCAAGTTCATGAAGTTCAATTTAAATTCCCATTTTCTATTTTTTACATTGGGTGGACAGTAAGTTTATTATTCCTTTCAGGCTAGGCCAATCCTTAGAGATAAGGACCGGTTGGACGAGATTGCTGATCCAAGACTTGGGGGAAAGTATCCAAAGGAAGATTTTGTACGTGTTTGCACAATTGCTGCAGCCTGTGTTGCTCCTGAAGCAAGCCAGCGACCCACAATGGGCGAAGTAGTACAGTCACTTAAGATGGTGCAGCGCATCACAGAATATCAAGATTCTGTGTTAGCCTCATCCAATACACGGGCCAACCTGAGACAGTCCTCTAGCACTTTTGAGTTTGATGGAACATCTTCCATGTTCTCTTCAGGTCATTACTCCGGTCTAAGTGGCTTTGACAATGACAACATTTCTAGGACGGTGATTTACTCTGAAGATCTTCATGAAGGACGATAAATACGAGAAAACTCAAGCCGTCCATGAAACAAAAGTTTTTAACCTCATCATTTAGAGCACATTCAATCCTACAGCTCAAGGTTGAACCATGAGCCGTAGAATTTTCCAAATTGACTGAAGCTTTTTGTTTGTTAGTAGTGGTGATTGGGAGGGTGATTTGGTTGTGATAAGTAATAGTTAGTTTAGTTAGCAGTTTAGTTAGTTAAAGTTGAGTTGGGTGATATACCATATGTAAATAGAAAAACAAAATTAGCCAAATGGTTACTAGTCGATTGAATGACATCGGTCATCGGTCATCATGAGTTTTATTTATCTTTGGGTGCTTTTTGGTTTGCTGAAAAGTGAAGGACAATGCAGTGCAATAATACTTGTTTCTTGTTTGATTTAAAAAATGGTCATGGAACACTATGAAATTGGAAACGGAATACATAAAAAAAGTTTACGTGGCTTTTCATTCATATGGTTTTCACGTAGCACATTTTTAACTAGATTTAATATTCTATCATGAATGCGTTATCTACGTTCACTCCAATCAATATTATTAGACCTAACCCGATCATTAAACCAGTCGGAATGACCCGGATTAATATATGAAAACTTATATTTTATATATATAAATATTCAAATACATGTAAAGAATTATTATGCAATGATGCAAATATATATAATTTTGTAAGGATAAAAAAGTCACATATATATGTATGGGAAAGATATTTCTCCGGCAAATTTGAGTTTATCTCTAACCATCCTAAAATAACGTTTTGTTTATTTATTTCCTTATATTAATTGATTTACCTTTGAACGGTTATGATTACATTTTTCTCTCTCTTCCTTTATCACCATTGATTCATCTTTGTATGGTTATGATTTAGTAACCGGAGATAAAATTATCTCAAGCAACATGAGAAATGATAAGCTATATATATATATATAATCACAAAAGTAACTACTCAAAATTCAATAATAAATAATTTCATATTTAAAAGATATAAGTCACGTAACTATCTAAAACAAAAGTTCAAACACACAAAAGAGTTTCACAATCTTGTATGAGTTGCTTGTCCTCTTATCTTGCTCCCATCCATGACAAGTTATTTGAAATAAAAGATAATACATTGACTCAAAATCCATCTCAGATACTCAAATTGCCTCTACTTTCTCTACAAAAACTACTCTCCTAAGACCATTTTTTTTTCACTCTCAGGCCGCAAGTCGAGACTCTGGTTAAGGAACACATGCTCCTTACCACTTATGTTAGAAGTGTTTGGTAGATGTTAAGTTTTTACCTTTGTCTCTACTCTTTTTTCGGATATAAAGGAAGTAAAAACAACTAGCTACGAATTAATCTGGTAACGAAACACCCATACAGTCTCTAACAAGCAGACTTCTACAACCTTGAGGAGGTTCATCATAAATTTGGACATCCCAATTCTGACCTACATTGTTGTTTGTAAGCCAGCCACCAACTCCATTTCCCTCTCTCTATGAATATGAGAGATGTGGACGCGTCAAGCCCTTCTCAGAAGGCTACTTATTCGATGTAAGGGTTCAGATTCATAACAGCGAGAAAGAGATTTAGAAAAGATTTTGATATTCAACGGCTGTCTTTATTCATGGTTACCACATTTAAATAATCAATTCCAAGAAATCCTAAAGGAAAATTACAATATTTTGTTTATTTAAAGGGTTTTATTAGTATCATGTTATATGACTCAAAAAAACTTTTCTACAGACACAATTAAGAGGTGGGATCTACATGTTTCTTTTTCTCTTTCATCATTCCATTTTCTCTCTCTTCTTTATTGTGAGAGTAGGAAAATGTTCTTCTATCATGTAACATTATACTCATTAAACTCTTATTTAAAAGAAGTAAATGCAACTAACTGCCTATTTTTCAGCGTGTATTGGCCACGTCACATTTCAATTTATTTCTTCTTAACTCCATAGCCCACACTATGTATTCAGGAAAATAAGGGTGATCACAACGGTAGAAGTAAAACCATTTTCTTAATTTTCTCTAAAAAAAAAATAAATCATTTTCTTAATAAATAAGGAGGAACCCCATATAGACAATGGGTTTTCATTTTATCCTTTTACATAACACAACAAATTTTTCTACGCACACAACATTTTGTGGGGTCCACATATTTTAAAACAAAAAAAAAGAAAAAATATGGCACGCAAAATGAATCTCTATAACATTATACAATCACTTTTCCTACAACGTAATAAACATAAAATCCATAGAGTATAGTGATACGAAATTATGGATGGCCCAGGAAATAATGACAGTCATCTATGGAGAAAAACCGACATTCCATGTGATTATGAATAAAAATTAAGAATGAATATTTCATATTAAAGCTTTTTTTTTTGGGTATACATATTAAAGCTTTACATATTGGTTAAACATTACAAAATTTATACTTACCTCTCTATTTAATTAAATATTTAAAAAATTATAGAGTAAAATCATGAAAAAAATTCACATTAAAAAAATCTATTCTCATAAAAAAATACCACATCATCACAAATTTTAAGAAAATGTTTGATTTTATTTCGTCTCAATTAAAGTGGTTAAATTTGGATTTTACCATCAAAAGAGACAATAAATAAATAAAGGAAACAGTCAAAAAATGAATACTAGGAAAAAAGAGAGAAAAAGCTCACATAAGCATTGAAAATGACCATGGCCGACCATGACACTGATACCCGGCATCATCTTTCTTTCAATTTTCATTTGAATTTTGTTGACTCAGCATTTGCAGTTGATGAGAGATATTCTTTTTACCAAAATCTTTTATTACCAATCTAATCACCATTGGATCAACCTTTTCACTTCTTTCAAAAACTTTTTAACATTCTCTCTCTTTGATTCAATGGTGACTAGATAGGTAGTAAGTTAGTCGTAGAAAATTTTAGTAGTTAGAATATCCTTCCTCTTTGCATTTTTAGCGTATGTACCAATTGGTATACTACATAAACGAGAGTTCAATATTTCCTAATAAATATGGCTTTTGAATGTTACACTTACATATATCTTAGGATGTTTTTCAAGTTTCACGTGGATAGGATATTATGACAATCAAATAATGTTACTACCAATATTATCACCACATCTTAACCATTGATTTATGCCAATCAATAGTTATCATTTTTCAAATCAAACTCATTAATTAATTATTAATCCACAATAAATGATAACCGTTGATTGGTGGAAATCAACGATTAAGATATGATAGTAATATTGATCATAAGATTATTCGATTGTTGTGCTAAGAAAATGAAAAAACAAGTAAACTTAAGTGGCACATTATGCTAATAAACTCAAGTGAAAACGGTTATGAAACCCACCATTAACCGGCCATAAACCGGTTCTTTAAAAACCCCATGAATTGGATTTTAAAAACCGGTTAGTTAACAGTTATTTTAAACATTATGCTAATAAACTCAAGTGACTCCACCATTAAGCCACCCATTAAGTTAACAGTAAAAATTAATCAAACACTTTAATACAGTAAATGAAACAACCATTAAACTTCGTAACTGACACTGAGCGAATGAAACGACCCTTAACATTTTTGTCTGTGTTCTTAATAGCTAACATTTCAGCTGCTATATAGACATCCCTCTTGAGACCAAAGCCTTCTTCACTTCTCAAAACAAGTTTTCCATCACCTCAGCCTTTCTCCTCCTTTGTTTTCTGTTTTCTGTTCCTTTCCCCTGTTCTATGTCCATTTTAATAGCAACCTGAATTCCATGGCTCCTGTTTTCGAATTATCCGATGGAAAACTTACCGTCCAAGGCGTGTCATTGTTTTCTGAAGTCCCTCAAAATGTCTCTTTCAATCCTTTTTCCAATGTGTGTCAATCATCTTCTGATGCCCCACCTTCCCTTTGGGCTAACAGATGTTCAACAGTGGAGGGACAATTCAAGATTTGGAATATGATGACACTGGTGCTAAGCTTAAGGTTAAAGGTGCTGGGAAATTCCTTGCTTATTCAAGTGAATCACCTAAGAAGTTAGAGTTGAATGGTTCTGAAGTCCATTTTGAGTGGCTGCCTGATGGAAAACTGACTCTCAATCTTCCATGGATCGAAGAGGCTGGTGGAGTTTCTGATGTGGCCATTTGCTTCTAGATTTGTTTTCTTTTCTCATGGTTCTCTTGTATATTGCGTGATTTGTTTTTGTTTTTATAGAAACTATTTCCTTTTGTATTGCATCTCTTTGCTTTGTACATCAATAAAACGTACATTTGTTGCTTACATAATGGAGCAATTTATAGCTTAGTTTGTGGGCATTCCATGTTCTTTTTATGTTGATGCGGTGTTTCCTCGCGTAAACTAGAAAATCATGTTCTCTTTGGTATCAAAAATTGTTTTTCTGATGCATATTTGTTAATGGACTCTAGTTTATAAGATTCACCAAGCTTAATGGCAATGTTACTAATATTTGCAGATCAGTTAATAACGGGACTCTAGGCAAAAATTTTACACTAACAACTAATGATGTTAAAACTATAGTTTCATATCGCCATTATTTCCATTGATGGCCCTATTTAATAATAATAATTGATTCCAGTGTACCGAAGATTCAAGACAAGTAAACTGCAAAAAGACAGTTGCATCTTTAATTGCCAATTGTCGTGTTGATTAGTTAGAAAGAATTGAGGAAGCATTAGCTTCGTTAATTATCGGCTTTTTGACTTTAGTATTCTCGTTTCACCAGAATAATTTCTTGGTCAAACGTATAATGCATAACAACGCGGTACTATGACAATCACTTTATACTTTGCATTTGTTTCTGACCATTGGAACACGTCCTATTCCCAAGACGCGATACCCTCTCAGCCGCGTGTTAGTGCGTTCCACCATTGCATATGCAAATGAAGCGGTTGCTAAAGTGTCACGTCCTGAAGTGATTTCCACATTACCGCGTCGTTATGCATTATAAAGGTAATATGTTTGACCAAAAAATCATTCCGGTAAAATCTTATGAAAATGAGATTACTAAATTCGAAAAGCCTTAATTATCTTGTGCAACCCCTGTGACCCAAATGTCCCTTCAATCTTGCCAGGTCGAGTCATCCGCAAAGCATTTTGAGACCCAAAGAAAAAAAGAGTAGATATGAAGGGAATAGTATTTGTCAATTTAAATGACATAATTTTCATTTCACTCTTATAAAGAGATGAGATCGGTATCTTTATTTATTTTTTGTCCACTTTGTTTCTCTTTATCTATCTATTTCTCTATTTCTCTCATTTAAAATGACACACAACTTTACATACTTAATGATACACACTTCTCCCATACCTAAAACAAATTGAAAATTTGAAATACCAAAATATCAAAAAATTATCCGTTTCTTTGGTCGGTGTTAATTCTAAGGGTGTCTGTGCCTACATAGCACGGACACACTACTTGGATGAAAATTTGCGTGTCGGACACGTGTCCGACACGGACACGCTCCGACACACGTTCGATACGTGGTCAACATTAGAGGACACGCAATCAACTCTCTGACACGTTCCGACACGTTTTTTGGACACACAGTCAACTTTTCACGACACGCGGTCAATGCTTGGATACGCTCGGACACGCAGGGACACACTCAGACACGTTTTTTTTTTTTTTTAATTTTATTTTGTTAACTAAATATAAAAGAAGTAATTTATAAATTAATTTTTTTCTGTTATGAATTTTGACATGAAAAATTAACAAAGTACGAGAAATTATTTATATTTATATTTATGTTATGAAATTTAAATGTTTGATTGGTTATATGACTTATTATTGACTCTTTTTTGTATTAAATATAAATTATATTATATATATTAAATTTTTTATTTAATATCAAAACGTGTCCAAATATGACATTTTTTAGAATTAACGTGTCCGCATGTCGTATCGTGTCGTGTCCCGTGTCAGTGTCCGTGCATCATAGGTCTGTGCTACAACATTTTTTACCTTATTTAAAATGATACACACTGAACCAAAATTTTCCCATATATGAAACCAATTGAAAATTTGAAATACCAAAATATCAAAAAATTATCGGTTTCTTTGGTCGGTGTTAATTCTAAGGGTGTCTACACTACAATGAAATAATTTTTTTTTTAATTTCTGACAAAAATAATCATAAAATTTCTGTTTTCTAATTCCAAGCACAAAATAAGAAACACTTGTCTCTCTGCACCACCACCATCCTGACATAACGTCGTCGCTGTTGTCATTCTACTAGTGTCGTGTCCCGTGTCAATGTCCGTGCATCATAGGTCTATGCTACAACATTTTTTACCTTCTTTAATATGATACACACTGAACCAAAATTTTCCCATATATGAAACCAATTGAAAATTTGAAATACCAAAATATCAAAAAATTATCGGTTTCTTTGGTCAGTGTTAATTCTAAGGGTGTCTACACTACAATGGAATAGTTTTTTTTTTTAATTTCTGACAAAAATAATCATAAAATTTCTGTTTTCTAATTCCAAGCACAAAATAAGAAACACTTGTCTCTCTGCACCACCACCATCCCGACATGACGTCGTCGCTGTTGTCGTTCTACTAGTGTCATCACCACCACCACCACCACCGCCACTAGAGGTGGCATAGTGGGCGGCCCGCCTGCCCCACCATCAACCTGCCAAAAATGAGTCAGTCAGCCACACTTTTGAAAGTGGGCTGAAAAACTCAGCCCACCCCACCCCGTTTGGCGGGTTGGGCCGCCAGCCCGAGCCCATTTTACATTGACCCGACAAAAAATAAGTCTGCCCCGCTTTTGAGATGGGTTGAAAAACTCAGCCGCCCCGCCCCGCCCCACCCCGCCGAGCCCGTTTTTCCATCTTTAACCGCCACCACCACCACAACTATTATCACTGTCACCACCACTACCTCCATCACCACTGGGGGTGTTAACGGGCCAAGAAGGGCTGGACTTTGGTTTTAAAAGGTTAAGCCTGTGTTTAGATATATCAGTTTGACCTAGCCTACTTATTAGGAATATAAGTCTATTACTTGTTATAAATATAATTATCGGCCTGTAACCTGCCTTATTTATAAGAAATAAAAGCCTGATTTAGTCTGTTAAAAAAAATAATACAACAAAAATTTATTCAAACAAAATATAGGACCCACAACACTAATAATTCCACAAAATTCTCAATGTATATTCAAACAGCGTAATATAGAACAAAATCATTCCAAAAGTCTGTTTAAAAAAAAAATAGGCGAAATGGGTTAAGGAGAAAGAGAGTATTATGAATAATACAAAAAAAATAAAATAAAAAAAAGTTGGTGTACTAGGCCGGTCTAAGAGGCTTTTAAATCGGAGTCTGAGGCCTTTTTTTTTTGTGAAAGAGGCCTTTTTATTAAACGAACTTTTATACAAGTTCAAGTCTGATTCTAACAACTAATTTTATACATGTAAGCTCAGGCATTCATGAGTCGAGTCAGATACCCTTGAAAGGTCCCTAATTCGTTTAGCACCCCTAATCACCACCACTGCCACTATCATTGCAGTCATTGCCATCGCCGCAACCACTTTCACCACCACCATTATCGCCGCCACTACCATGCCACCACCATCGTCACCACCACCACCACCACTATCATTATCAGCACCATCGCCACCGACCACAGCTACTATCGTCGCAGCCACTTCTGTCACCACCACCACCATCATCATCACTACCACCATTATTGCTGCAGCCACTGCCATCGTTATGCCACTGCCACTGCCACTGCCACCACCACGACTACCATCACTACACCACCACTACTATCATCGCCGCCACCACTATACCATATGGAAAGGAAAAAGATGATCCGGAATTTTTTTTATGTTTAATAAGAATTGTTTTTTATTATATTATTTATTGTGTTATTAAAAATAATTTTCATTAACGAAATAAAAATAGAACATATTATCAAATACATATTTTTTCCTCAAAAATTATTCCAAGATATAAAAATAATTCAAACAAAATAATTATCATGCGGACCCGATTATTTGTCGACTCTAATCTAGTGTTAACTAACCAACTCATTCAATTTAATATTATATATAATTGGCGGCAAAAATCTTGAACGGAACAATTTTTTGCTTGGAAATTGACGGGTTTTTGAGTCCAAGTCCAACCCCCTTTCTGAGACATGAAATACTATACTTATATTGGGCCAACGGATAAAATCTTGTTTTTATAATTCCCATTCAATATGTGAATTTAAATTTTCCTACATATCTTTTAATTTTCGTGTTGATATAAGTTCTACATATAATTTTTTCTAACATATGAGTCCCACATATTTTTTTATCTCTACAACATAAGATTTCAATTCTCATTCAACATGAGAATTATAAAATCCAAAATCTTTTGGGATTAATTTTCGTGGGACTATTATTTATTTAATACTTTTGCTCCAGGGACTTTTTATTTAATTGAAAAGCCACTGTCCATCTGAGAAAACAAAATACAAATGGGTCGGAGAAAATATCACGAAGCTTTCGGATACTTAAGCTTATCAAAGAATGGTTGGGCCTGAATTATGGTTGGACATGGACGTTCAGGTAACGAAAAAGTTGGGAATTTTATACTGGACTCTAACTCTTGCTCCCCAAAAGAAAAATATTAATCTTGGTCTAATTTAGTGTTTTTTATTATTATTTATAACATGGTCTAATTTAGTTTTACAAGTAGTGTTAGTATAATACCAAACCATGCCCTTTTTTTTTTTTCTCTTTCACTTCTAGCATATTATTATTATTTTTTGGGAAAAATGAGTGTCAAATGATGTTAGTTAAAATTAGTATTTTTTATTTAAAATTTAAATTAAAAAAAATCACTCATTTTCTCTTACATAATTTTTATTAAATATATTCTTCTCTCGTTTAAAATGATATAATTATATATACTTTAAAAGTGACAAAAAAATCAAAATACTTTTATTTTAATATATAACTACAACAAACATATAGCTATTTCGAAATTATTTACGAATCTATTGCACTCATTCATGTCTAATTTGGACGTGACCATTCACGCCGAAGTTAGACGTGACTCATCTAGTGTTGACACGTGGCACAAAAAAAAATCAACGATTTTATCGTAAAACTTCGAAAGACCATAAATTTTGACTCGGGGGTCCGAATCAATTATTCTTTTTATTCCATATAACTTTTCGATATATATGCAATAACATTTTATTTGACATATTTTATTTATCACAAACACATTTCGAATTTATAACAATAATACTATAAGTGCGTTTAAACCAAGATGCCTCCGAGTTTTTTTCCAAATCAACATCAAACAGAGTCTTCTTCCTACTGGAATCTCCTTATCCTTATTGGTGCTCACATGCAAGTATATCGATCGCACAAGTAATATAGAAGGTAAGTAAAGTATCATCTCCATAGGGATTGAGATCAAATATCAAATAAACGTTCTGTTTAATAATGAAGAATTCAAAAGGTTTGGTTTGTGATAAATATTGTCAATTTGGGTAAAAATGAGAACTGAAAGTAAAGACTTATTTTTGGGATTTTCTGTGATGAAGAATAAAATTGAAAATGAGAAGTGATTTGTAAAATATGAGAAAAGCATTGTAGCCAGGATACACTCACCAAATGATCACCGCTTTTTACTCTAGATTGATTTATAATACTCATTTATATAATTACTCAGATAAATTATCTTCTAAAAAGATTTAATAGTTAACCCTCAATTCCTTGCAAGGTTAATCTTTTAACCCCGATTAGAACCCCAATTCCTTGCAATGTTCCACATAGATTTAAGCATTAAACGCGATAAATTAAACATCTGCAATCAGATAAACGTCTATTCTTAGCACGCATACAGATTGTTACCCTACTTCCTTTCAAGATAAAAACCCCAATATTCCTATCTAGGGTTCTAATCCTTAGACTATCATCAACTATTAGAGTGATCAGTTCTAATAAAGAAAATAAAAATTACGCGCAGAGTAGTGATAAAGATAATCATATAAACAAGTGAAAATAAATCAATCTTTTATATTAAGGGTTCACATATGGATCGTGACCCTGATTACAATAAAAAGAAAGAAATAATTAACATGGTTAGAAATCTAATATGTGATTAATATCATATGATAATTTTTTGAAGAATTATATAAATTCTTTATTAAAAATATTTATTTGTTTTCATCATATTTTTTCTTTCGCCATCCTCCCAACCCCCCAACCTTCGCCGCACAGAGCACTAGCTTTCATACTCGCACTGAAGGCTACCCAATTACCTCAAATTGAAGTCACGAAAGAGAAGGCCTTGCTCCATTATTACCTTCTCCCCCTTTGATCCCACCCCGACGGCTAATGGCGCTAGCATAAAGAGAAAATTCTGTCACCGAGAACGAGGTATTTACCCGATTCACCCACCCTTGCTTCTTCTCAATTTTATTGAATCTTTAGTTTTTCTTCTGTGCTTTTTTTTTTTTTTTTTTTTGCTTCTTAGTACTCTGATCCATGCTTAGGTTTCGAAGGTTTTTGTTCCTAAAAAAAGGAATTTTATATTTCGTATCGGTCAGTTTTGACTGTAAACGGAACCGCAACACTATACACAAATGCCACATGATGCTGCTTCCCTCCTATCGCTTCAAATGTTGTAGTCGATTGAAAAACGTGTGACAAATAATTTTTTTTTTTTAATTAAAATTCAAATTTGAGTTGCTCTTTTCAAGTCATTTTTTTTTTAAATAGTAGAAGAAAGCAGCAACAGTTAGGTTAAATTGGAACTTGTATGGTTTGATTTTAAGAATGATCAATATGATTGCTGATGGTTTTATATAACTCAATTGCAGCGGCAATAATTGTGGTTTGAAAGGGTTTTCCCTCAGCAGTAGTTGAAAGGGGCACCAGAAATTCTACCTGAGCCATTATGTTATAACAAGTCTTTAATGGAAGATTTAGGGGGTACCCGGTTTGATGGTCTCAGCAATGCTGTGAGGAGGAAGAGGAGTCAAACTTCGCGCAGGCCTCGACCTGATTCACAGCCTGTTTCTGAAGGTCATGACCTGTCTCCGTTGTCATCGACGCCACCTTCAGAGGATGCTGGCAAGGCATCTAGTGATGAGAATGCTGGTTATGACACTAATTCCAAGAGAAAAGAATTCAATCTTAATCATTGTGTTTCTCAGGTCTCCGCGGCTACCGGAGCTGAAGATGATAAACCCCACAAAAAGAGTAAAAAGGATGGAGTGTTCCATGCGTTTTATAATAATGAGCCTGGAAGGAGTGGTTTATATAATAAACGCTGTAGTGAAGGCGTTCTTGCTCCAGCTAATTGGAAAGGTTCTAGCAAATCGAAGGATAGCTTGGATTTAGAGTCAAGAAATGCAGATATCTGTGGTGGAAGGAATCCCGAGAGTCTAAGTTTGGGGCAGTTTGGTGTTTCTCAGGATGGATTGGGGAGTGAGAACAGGGTTAAAAAGGTTAAACTCAAGGTTGGCGGTGTGACACGTACTATTCAAGCTAACTCTGCATCCAATGGTGCTTCAGGAAGTGGATCGACTATGAAGAGCTCACGTTCATCAGATGCCTCCAGACCCCGTCAAAAGCAACAGGTATTTCTGTTTTGGATGTAATAATAGATTATATTAGAATTTATGACAGCATCCTAGACCTCAACATTTATAGTTATAACATGTGTTAGAGATAAAGCTTAAACTTTTAGGAGTTACTCCATGATATGTTATCAGCGTTTCTATGGCCAAGTAGTTAATCCTTATTGCCTCAATTTTCATAATTAAATTAAACTTTAACGCAAGGTTAAGTGGGCCTATGCGTTGTCTATGCTCCAAGCCCAAACGACTCTTGCCTAAAGGGGATAGTTAGAGATTTTAAACCATCCAAGTGCTTCCACCTAAAAGCTTAGTTGGTCCTTGATACCTTAGTTGGGAGTTGTCCGTAGGATGTTTGGCTTTTTCAGAATTAATCAACTAGTAGGTACGAAATTTCTATAAAATGTTATTTCACGAGATTATCGAGGCGTTTCTCATTCACGAGACTATTGAGTCATATCTTATCTGACCTGTCGGCAAGGATAGTATCGGTATTTAGATCTTACTTTTATGGAAGAATATCTTTGGTCTTGATTTCTTATCATTAAATGTAATAATTTCTCTTGACTTTTTTGACTTTAGAACCCGATTTGATTGCTGTCATCAAATTGTGTTATTACAGAGTAATTCGGATGATAATAATTCTCCTTCTGATAAGAGGAGTGGTCTGCAAGGCGTTCCGTGGAAGGATTTCTCAAGGGGTGGTTTTGGTCGTGGGAAGGAGGAGTCATTGATGGGGAAGATATCTGGAAAGAACACATCTGGTAAGCAGGGAGACAAGTCTGAACCAGTTCGTAAGAGCAAGAGAGTACCAAAGAGACGTGTGCTTGATGACGAATTCGGTGATGACGACGAGGATGATGAGATTCGATACTTGGAAAAGCTGAAAACATCAAAAGTTTCTGCAGTCTACAGGGATGAAGAAGAATTAAGCAAGAAACGTCGGAAACTCTCTAGTGTCTCGAATATGGAAAATGCATCCTCATCAAGGTCAGGCAAAGATGGTAAGAAAAGGTCTAGATCTGATAAAGTGTATGAGGACACAGATTATGAGGATGAAGAGGAGTCAGTGTCCGATGGTGACCTGGAGGATAAGAAAAAGAAGAAACAGAGGAAGGAATCTGTTGATGTATTGATGGACAGTAAGAGGGAAATGACTCTTACAACACGCCAACGGGCCCTTCAATCAAGCAAAGATGCCTCTGCATCTGGTGCAAGTTTAATTGAGTTCCCCAATGGATTACCACCTGCACCGCCCAGAAGTGAGCATTTACCTGTACTTTATTTTATCAATTTCATACTAGAGTCATTAACCATGGTGCTTTATTTATAATGTTATATCTTAACTATAGAGCAAAAGGAGAAGCTTTCGGAAGTGGAGCAGCAACTGAAGAAAGCTGAGGCTGCCCAGAGGCGTAAAATGCAAGTTGAGAAGGCTGCCAGGGAATCTGAGGTATGTTTTTGTTCTCTCCAAATTGCACCTTTCCCCCTAATGAAGTTCAATTTTACACAGATAGGCATGTCAATTTGAATTCATTTTGTAGGAAGAAGCTATCAGAAAAATACTTGGTCAAGACTCCAGTAGGAAGAAGCGAGAAGATAAAATAAAGAAGCGCCAAGAAGAGCTGGCACAGGTTTTGCAGCGCGAAATGAATTTCCTGCACTCTATTTCAATATATTTTTTATGCAGCTTTCAGTTTTTATTGGAATATTCTTTACAGGAGAAGGAAGCCAACGCACGAATGCTTGCATCTAACACCATCAGATATGTGATGGGTCCTACTGGGACAGTTGTGACTTTTCCCGAAGAAATGGGGCTGCCTAGCATATTGAACTCCAAACCCATCAGGTATCAGGCTATACTAATTTGGTTTATGGTACCTGTTAGACTTTCTTCCTGATTACTCGCTCAGATATGTTTGGCAAATAAAATGAGAAGAATGAAAATTGATATTAAAAAAACAATTGTTATTTACCAAAAAAGCAATGAGTATTTGCCTTTGGCTTTAGCTGTTTCCGTGATTTTAACAGCAATCATTGGCCAGAAGTTAGATACTTATGCATGTAAGGCATCTGGCTTTGCTAATTGATGTATTAAACCTGTTAGACTGTTTTCCTTATAACCTTTTCAGATATGTTTGGCAAATAAAATAAGGAGGGAAAAAAATTGAGAAGAATGAAATTGATATTAAAAAATAAGTTGTAGTGAGTGCCTTTGGCTTTAGCTGTTTCCCTGATTTTGACAACAACAAACATTGGTTTGAAGTTAGAAACATGTGCTGTAAATTTGTTTGGCTAACACATCAAAACTTTCTTTCTCTGTTAATGATATCATTGGGTATTGTTTCAGTTATCCTCCACCTCGTGAGAAGTGTGCTGGTCCATCTTGTTCGAATCCATATAAGTATCGAGATTCAAAATCAAATCTTCCTCTTTGCAGTCTCCAATGCTACAAAGCGGTCCAGGAGAAGATGGCTGCTGAAACTATCCCTTGATGTTGCCAATGATCCTCAATCACTGGTTTCTGCCAGTTATATTGCACCATTGATGTTTTTGTCTCTGGTAGAGGCTTTAGATTACAGAAATTGTGCGTTGAGCTTTTGGTAGAGAGCTCATTTTGCGTATTGTTCATTTGCTCTATTATACATTTTTCAATGCTGGTATGAGAGGTTTTGCGATAATGGTATCTAGTTAATTGGAAATGGACAAGGCATGGACAGACCTGTCTTATTCTGTTTATTTCTTTTTCTAGCTAGAAGTCATTTTGGCAATACCTTGCGATAGGGACAACTAAAGGAACTTCTATGATATACTTTCAATGCATGATTACACCCTTTTAAATAGTTGGTAGTGTATTGTTATTATACTTTGGTGCTGCCAATGATCCTTTGGCAGTAGTAGTGGTTCATGCTAGTTATATGGTACCATCGTTATATATTTTAGGTATTTGCTTTGGGTTAGAGCAACGGTGTTTTGAGAGCTCCTATTGCAGATTGCCCATTTGCTGCATCATACATTTTTTTTTCAAAGCCGGTATATCAAGTTAATTAGAAATGGAGAGATCAGAGATGGACAAACGTGTACTGTTCTGTCTATTTTCTCTCTGTCTTTTTTTTTTCTAAGGGAGGACTTATTTCTGTGATGAGCTTTGAAAAACGTTAAAAGGGAACCCATCAGAAGGGAAAGGTATTAAGCCAATGGCAAAGATAATAGAGTAGTTTGAACTTGCACATTCTTTTTGGCATCTCATAATTTCACCAATTATTTTAATAAAATATCACTTTATCCATTTTAATAGGAGTAGAGAAGTCGTTTGATAATGGTTAAATTAATCATAGTTTTTTTTTTTTCCGGTATTGGATTTCATATCTATTAACTTATTCATTTGATTATTTCTTTCATTTGGAGAAAAAATTACTTATTGTTTTTAAGGATTTATTAAAATATTTCGCTAATTACAATTTTGGAGTTAGTTTTCATATAATTTGTAAGCTGAATTTGAAATTTTAAAAATACATTTCAGCAATAGATGTAAGTGCTAGCATATAAGAATAACCACAACTGTCATGTTGGTCTTTAGGTGGAATCATAAAATTTCTTTCTAGTTTTTGTCGTTGTTTTCATAAAACTCTAAACGTTGTCATATTCACAAACGAAGTCAGCTGATTGTTATAAAATAGTTAATATTTTTTTTTTATAAACAAAAATAGTTAATATTAAAATGACCTATATTAATGATAAGTGTAGAGAATTTTTTTGCAAAATATTGAAGAAGGGATTAAAAGGTGGGCATGACAACGTTTTAATTTTTTTATTCATTTTTTTTTTAGTACAAAGAAGGGGCAAAAAGCCCAAAACAAAAAAATTTATTCAATTTTTAGTTTGGGAAATATAAATAATTTTTTTTTTTGATAGAATCAGTTAAAAAATTGAAATATTTTTTTTCCTTTTTTCATTGTTGGACGCACTATTTATTAAATATATCCATTATAAAATTTATTATTGAAATTTGAAAATTAGAACGAATGAAACTTTCTCTATTTATAAATACATTCATCATAAACTGTGTATTATCAAATAAAATTTTCAGTTCACAAGTTTTTCATACACACAAAAAATATATTTCTTTCTAAGGTAAAATAAAAACTGAACAACTATCACGTACACTCTTGTAATATCTCCAGCAATTAGATGAATAGCTCTGACCGTAGGTGTAGGGCTCTTTGACATATATGGGATTTTTACCCATTTAAGATTTTAATTTGGCATTCGATTCACAAATTTTACGAATGGGGTCATTCAGTGACGCAAGGGTACCCAGCGGCACTGAGTGCCGCGACTAACCCCCTGCGGCACTCTCACATTTGGTTTTTTTTTTTTTCATTTGAATGCCGCCCCCCTCCGCCTGGGAACTCAGGGGATTGTGCCAAGTGGCACAATCTCGTTACTTCCGTTACCGTAAAACTTCTGAAAGCCATAACTTTTGACTCAGGTATCCAAATGAGATGATTTTTTTTTGATTTCACATAACTTTTCGAGATCTACGCAATGATACCTCATTTGATGTATTTTATCTCTCACAAACATAGTTTAAATCCGTAAAAAAGTGAAACTAGTGTTGCAAATTTGAACTATGTTAATGGAAGATAAAATATATCAAATTAGGTGTCATTGCGTAGATCTCGAAAAGTTATGTGAAATCAAAAAAAAATCATCTCATTTGGATACCCGAGTCTAAAGTTATGTCTTTCCGAAGTTTTGCGGTAACGGAACTAACGAGATTGTGCCACTTGGCACAAGGGAGAGGGGTGGCACTCAAACGAAAAAAGAAAAGAAAAGAAAAACGAACGTGAGAGTGCCGCAGAGGGTTATTCGCGGCACTCAGTGCCGCTGGGTACCCCTTGCGTCACTTAATGACCCCCATTCGTAAAAATTGTGAATCGAATACCAAATTAAAATTTTAAACGGGTAAAAATCCGGTATGGGTTAAAGAGCCTAGGTGTAGCGGTCTTGAGCCAAATTACGTAGCATAACATTTAAAAACGATAGGATCAATTTCGATATATATATATAGGGAAAAATAAATATTATGTTATACGAGAATTCAAATCTCATGTCATAGAATCATAGATACATGAAGTGTGAGACCCACCTATTTAAAAAAAACAAAAAGAGAGTACAAATTTAAAAAAGCGGACCCGCTAAAGGAACAAGGCAATAAACAATGAAACCAGAGATATTTTATGGAGAACTAGCTAGTGTCGAAGTCAAGGTAGTGTCTTTGTGCGCTACTGCGCTTGGTTTAGCCGCCAGTTCAATAATAATAGCTTAGTTGTACTTACTTATACCAAATCAAATCGAATGGGGCTCTTTGACTAATTGGAGTTTTTTTTAGGTTTTAATTTATCAATTTAGTATTTAGTTCAGAGTTAACGATGAGGGTTATTTAGTGACACCAGGGGATCTAGTGTCACTGAGTGCTGCTATCATTTCCCTTGTCACTCACCTTTTTTTATTTTATTTTATTTTTTCAATTAAGAGATGCCCCTTTCCCGGGCTCTCACAGGATTGTGTCATAACTTTTGACTCGGGTATCCAAATCAGATGATTTTTTATTTTATTTCACATAATTTTTCAAGATCTACAATGATACCTCATTTGACATATTTTATCTTCCATTAACATAGTTCAAATCTATAAAAAAAAGTGAAACTAGTGTTGCAAATTTGAACTATGTTAATGGAAGATAAAATATGTCAAATGAGGTGTCATTGCGTAGATCTCGAAAAATTATATGAAATAAAAAAAAATCATCTGATTTGGATACCCGAAATTTTACGAAATTTTATGGTAACGAGACTGTGCCACTTGGCACAATCCACAATCCTGTGAATGCCACATGGGAGGGGGAGGGGCGTCACTCAATTGAAAAAATAAAAAAAATAAAAAAATATGAGTGATGCAGGGAGGGCAGCGGCACTCAGTGCACAGCTAGTCCTGCCGCACTGTTTCTCTTTGTCACTCGATGACCCCCAATTGATAAGTAGCGTGAAGGGAAAAATGTGTATCATTTTAAAGGATTTAAAGTTATGTCATTTTTAATAAGAGAGATAGATAAAGGAGGAGATAGAGTGGACAGAAAAATATAGAGGTACGAGTCTCATCTTTTTGTGAGAGTAAAATGACATAAATTATGTCATTAATATCATTTAAAAGGATAAACACTTTTCCAATAATGTCACACTAACTTATATCATTTAATATCAGGTTGAGAAACTAAAGGGATAAAAACTCCACAATAGGTCAAGTAGCCGAATAATGTGCAGACATCCTCTCTTCGATTCACATCTCCTGTTCTTTCCTAATTCCTACTCTACCCCTACAACTTCTTCTCACTCTCACTCTCACACTCACAACCTTTCTTTCGCTTCATACCCTTCAGTCCTTCACGCTTCCCGAGCTGTTTGTTTTGTTCAATTATCTTCAATGCAATTTCGAGGCTTCTTCAGTTTACTCTTAGGGTGATTGGTAGGGGAGATATTTTTTGTTCTCAGTTAAAAAAAATTACCGGGAACATGGTGGAGAAAATTTATAGTCAGATAAGATAAAAAAAGATGTTTGGTAGATCAAAATTTATTGCTGGGTAAGATAAGAAAAGATATGTTAGCTGTGGGCAATTTTTTTTCCATAGTTTAGATGGTAAAGTTTTGAATTGAAATCAAGTTTAAAATTGTTATCCATCAAAAAAAATTTGCCAACCACTTTTTTATTTCTCTCCTACCAAACATAGCTAAATTATTTTCCTCACCCTACTCTCCCGGGTAACTTTTTTTTTCCCTCCTACCAAACACCCCCTTACATTTTATTTTATTTTATTTTTATGGGGATTCAGGTTTAGGGTTTATTAAAAATTTACCCTCACTCACTCCCTTTGATAATAATACCTTGAATTGTTTGGAACACAATACCAATAAATTTTCTACAATTTTTTTGTTTTGTTTGTAATTGCTCATAAAGGAGACTAGATTAATAAAATGTTTCGGTATTTAGAGAATAATACGTTGTGGTGGAGCAGTTGATGATGATATGGCTAACATCATAGTAGCTCAGCTTCTTTACCGCGATCGCTGCTGTTGATCCTAGCAAGGTTTGCTCGTCATTTTTAGTTACTAAAAAACTCATGGTTTATCTTATGTCTTAGCCCATGTAAAGTAATCCTTTACATTCCTTTATATTTTGGTTTTTCCTCATTTTTTATTGTGATTATTACCTTGAGTTTGTCTTTCATGTTTTCAAGTATGTCTTAAGCTCAATTTTGTAGTGCAAACACTTAATCAACTACTAATTTTGTGATATGTTGATCAGGATATTGTCATGTATGTAAATTCTCCGGGAGGATCATTTACATCTGGTAATAATTAGGTATATGTTCCTTTATTTTATTTTAGGGATACGTTATTCTACCTATAATTTTTTCTGCCTAGCTTTGTCTACTATTCTAAATCATCATTAAATCAGAATCTTAACTAACATTTATTTTTTTCTCTTATTGGTACATGGGAATTGGGAATACAAAATGATGAGGGATATTCTTACTACCAAAATCCTTTACTACCATCTCACTACCTATCTAATCACCATTGGATCAACATTTTCTATTTTTTTCAAAAACTTTTTAGCATTCTCTCTCTTTGATTCAATGGTGATTAGATAGGTAGTAAGTTAGTAGTAGAAAATTTTAGTAATTAGAATATCCTTCCTCGTACAAAATAGTAAAAGAAGCCCTTAAAAAACCTTAAATTTAACTTTTCTTTTCCATTCCCTATCATTATATTGTTTGGTTTTAGTTAGTAGGATTTTAATTTGTTTTGAACATCTTACAAGCAGTGATACCACCCATGACTCCAATACCGAAGGAGGACCTGATGGATTGGCTAGTTTTATTGCATTTTAAATGACTCAACATCTTATAAGGCAAACTTGAATGAGTATCTCTCATATCACACTGGCCAAAGTTTAGAAAAGATCAACAAGGATACTGACCGTGATTTTTTCATGAGTGCAAAAGAAGCCAAAGAATATGGACTCATAGACGGTGTCATTATGAATCCTCTCAAATCTCTCCAGCCATTATCGGCTGCTGCAAAGGGTAAAGACCGGGCTAGCATTTGAACCTGAAACTATTGCTTCATTGCAAGGTAAAAACCATAAAAGTATAGTATTAAATAAAAATGATCTTTTAGGTTGCTGAGTCCAACTCTATTTTATTAATCATGTTGACATCCGTGTAACCATGCACTTCAAAAGCATGTAACATTATACTTTGAAATGATTGTCACTGATACCTCACATATATACTTTTCTAATTCTTTTAAGGGATAATTCTTTTAAATTACGACCACATCTTAACCGTTGATTTCCGCCAATCAATACTTTTATCATATATCTTTTAATTTTTTTAAATTTTTGTACCAATACAAGTGGGATATTATAATATTGAGATAAATGATCATTTTATCAGGTCTACAATGTTTAAAGTTAACTTAAAACATTAATGTCATTATTATAATTTAATATTTGTGTTTTAAGATTAATATTATATTAATTCTATGTGTAGTATCTTAGTTATAGTGTGTCTTATGATTTATAGAATTTGTTTTATTTACGTATTGATGCCCGAAAAATTTGCTGGTGTGTATCCATCAAATTTCTTCATAAATAAATTTGTGATGTAAGAATTTGTGATAAAATTTACTTATCACTAATAAGATTTTTTTCTTGTAGTTGTTTCCATACTTCCTGGCTAATGATCCTTGAATCCTTCTGATCATTTTCGACAGTCAAATCACTGTAAAAATAAATTAACCTAAAACTTATTGTTTTATCATCAAAGTAAATACATATCGTTGATTTCAGTTATGTGTCCACTCATGCGAGATAGATTATCGAAAGAATTTCGTCACTAGATTTTTCACTATGAAAGCATGCACGCAGCTACCAGAACAGACATGAAATATCTAAGTAATAATTTATTAATTTATTTTATTTCAATTCATATTATTTAACTAATTTCCTTCAATTTCACGCTTCATTGGATGTACAATCATAACATATAAAGCATCAGACTTTTTGGAAGCCTGGTCCATATTTATATATCAATATATGAATGATGGTGTGGCACTCAAGACTCATCATAGCAAAATAAATAAATAAAGCATCTCATAACTGCCAAGAAGAAAGTAACACTTTCTCTTCCATCAAATGAGGCACCCAAGAAAAAGAAGACCTCATTTAGCAGAGTGCAAACCTCGGGCTATCTTTTATAATAGAATTTGTTCAATTAAACGAAAATACACTCCCTTAGCTCAGCGGTAAGCTTGCTTATCGTGGTGTGTCAGGTCGCGGGTTCAAATCAGTCTCTCTGCAAAAAGTAGGGAAAAGACTACCTAGAGTATTCCCTTCCCCAGACATTCACGAAGTGGGTATTTGAACTGGGTCGGCCCCTTTAAACGACAATACACTCCACCCCACTCCTCAGTTCTCAGCTATGAAGCACCGACACTTCAAAAATCCTGACGTGTCGTGTCCGACACTTCCCGACACTCTCGGACACTCCGACACTCCCCGACACTTCAACATGCGTTATAAAAATTCAAAAAAATGTTCAAAGGTTGCGTTGCGTTGAGTTTTTAGTTCCAATTATTAGATTCGTTGGATTGCGATTACCATTTTATTGAATTTAGTATAAATATTTGGGATATCTTATGTTTCTTTGCAAAATTTATGAATATTATAAGTTTAGATTTAATTTTTTGTTAAATTACTGAATATTAAATATAATATACACTACATAAATTAAAAATATTATTTAATATCAAAACGTGTCTTAACGTGTCGAAATCCAACATTTTTTAGAATTAACATGTCGGAGTGTCGTATCGTATCGTGTCACGTGTCCCGTATCGATGTCCGTGCTACATAGGTTCTGCGGGAAAAATCTAATATACTACTGTCCTACCAACTACCCAATAGAAACGAAGACTGTGATATTTGTACACATAGGAAAGAGAAATATTTTTTTCATCTAAATGTCACTTGCTCAATGGAAGAGTTACCTACAACAGTAGTATGGAAGATGTTCTCCCACGTGCGAGGATCACGATGCTCTAGATTTTAAAATAAAGTAGGAAGGATTTTTATGGTCTAGATTACTTTTTGACATAATAATATATAAATATAGGAAAAATATTCGTTTATAATTTTTTTTTTATAAATTACACTAAGTATAACTGATCATACACTATTGATTAAAGTATGACCGGTGATACTTAATGTAGTTTGTAAACAAAAAATTTATAAATATAACTTCCCTATATATATATATATAAATGATTAATTACAAGACATATAAATGATTAATTACAAGCCATTGATCTTTAATTGCAGTAGCTGTAGTTCGAAAATGATCTGCACCAGATTGTACATCCTATAGTGATTCCAAAGAGAATGGGATTTTGTCCCTCCACTATCTCTGCACATGTCAAAGAGAGGTGTTTGTTTTTTAAATTAATGTTTTAAAAAAAAAATTCCAAAAAATAATATACTTGTTTAGGAAATTTTATTCTCATTTTACGTAATTATATCCTTTTCTCTCACTTCAAAAATCGTGCCTTTTTTTTTTTGCTTTTAATTAACGGGCCTTATTTGGATTCTCTAGATAACATGAGAGAACTACTCTCGTATTACATGAAAGTAATATTACTCATACATATATCACGTATACTTAGAGGACGCTACATATCACGCATGGGATGTTGCAGTACGTGTAGGTAAACAAATTTTTTAAAATATCTTTTTGATAAATAGTTTTTTTTTTTAAATATTAATTTGGGAAATAAACCCAAAGTGATTAATTTTTACAGGACCTTACCATATTCACGAAATCTTTTTTAGTCGCTGGTAATGTAGGTAAACTAAAATTTTTAAAAATATTTCAATTATAATAATTAATCTTTGGCCCCTTTTTTCGTCATTTTTTTAAATTAGTCCTTTTTTATTTGGGAAAAGGGATTTCGTGAATATTATCATCGACCACAAATATTTACTCTTAATTTTATGTTTGTGAACCACTCTTCAGGAACAGTTTCGAATATAAATAAAGTACAGAAAAGAAGGATTCGGAATCGAAAAACTATACATATATGAACAATACAATTGTTACATTCTTCTGGGTGGCAAGCACCAAAAAAACACTTGAATCAAGAAGGGGCAACCGGAATCCTTTCATCGGAAAAAATGCTCCTAGTAAAGTGTAAGAAAGATGAAGACATGGGTAGCTCCTCAAGCTCATCGAAAAAGTCAAGTTCTTCTGATTTAGATGCTGAGAAGTTTTTGAGCTGTGCATAACAAAAGGGCTGTTCCTCTAAGAGAAGATCTATTCTGTCATGGCTTTTCTCCGTGTTTAGTTTGAAAGGATCTTCTTGATCTATAATGATGTCTTCGGAGCAGCGTATTGGAGATTGCAAGTAACGAAAGTTTTCTTCTTTTGTACCTTGATCACTGGTCATAGTGGAGTTATCATTCATTTGTTCTTCTATCTGTTCTTGGTCTTCCTCCTTCGAGGTAACTGGGAATTCTTCGGTGGTTTCAGTTTCTGATTCTTTTAGTTGTTGGTGTGAATTTGAGGTTGCAGGATCTGGATGGTTATGGTTAGAGGTATAGGTAATGATGAGCATTGAAGCATCTGTTCTGCATCTCTCTACTTGCTTTTTAGCTGAACAACCCTTGGATGTACTGCACCTGTAATAGCCCCTGCATAATAATTGTAGCAAGAGCAACCTTTGAGATCTTGCAGTTTGCAAAGAAACCCTGGTTTTAAAAAATTTAGTAATATCCTCTTGAATGAAAAAAATTTAGTAATATCCTCTTTAAAAAATTTAGTAATATCCTCTTGAATGAAAGGCTGGCTTGGCTCAGCGTTAAGCTTGCATGCCGTGGTGTGTCAGGTCGCGGGTTCGAATCAGTCTCTCTGCAAAAAGCAGGGGAAAGACTGCCTAGAGTATTCCATTCCCAGACACTCACGAAATGAGTATTTGAACTGGGTCGGCACTTTTTATCCTCTTGAATGAAAAAAAAGCTGATTCAGAAATTGGCTGTTCAAAATAGTTTGTGAGAGACAACTCTCTGGCCTCAGGGCTTGTGAATCAAGTTGGGTAAAAAATACCCAATTGATTCTATCTGTCTATAATGCTATCAATAGTAACAAGAATCTAAATTGATCCTTTTTAATTTGTTCTAGTCATTTAGTAGAAAGAATGTACACCTTGGATATGGAGACCCTTTGATTGGTTTTTGTCCATATTTCCTCCATGACCAAAAATCAGAAGGTAGCCCTTCATTCTTCAACTTGCTAACATTCTCTCCTATCCTCACCGCAACAACTGTTTTCTCAACCATTTTCCTGTGACATGCACATCATATATATTAAAAGGCTTTGTTAACAGCAGTTTACCAAAACTAGAATAACAGCCAAATCAAATATTAGAACTGTATATTTTGTCTACTTTCCTTTTCTTGCAAGCATTAACCCACCTTTTCTTGGATGCTTGAGTTTCTGCTTTGAGCTCTGAAGATGTTTCTGAGTCAAGTTTGGGGGAGGCATTACTGTCCATAGCTGCAAGCTTGATCTGGGATATGGAGTTTTCAGAGGTATAAGAGGATCAAGATCAGAACTTTGGTTTATTAGAGAGAGAAATATAGAAGGAATAAGGACAGGGAAGTGATAATGGCAAAGCCCCCCAAGTTGCTTTCTCTCTTTATTTTCACTCATTTAATATAAAGCTATGAACAACTACGCACATATCACTACCACCTGCCCTCAGCAACCCCACCTTCCAATATGTGAATATACTACTAAATAGCCTTAAATGAAGAGATATTTTCAGAATTGGCTGCAGTCACCACTGATAATCCCTCACTGCCACGTGTATGCATATCATTTGTCAAACCAGATGGAGCCTTCTCAGTGAAATCCCGTTTGTGAGGAAAGATGCCATTTGAGAACTTCCAATCATAGATTACAAAATTGGATTCCATTAGAAAGAAAAACTGATGAATTCTTTTTGTATTTGGACCGTTCAACCCATAAAATCAACTTTTATTATTATTTCGGTTTAGTCTTTTTTTAACTCACCAGAAAATATTTTGTTAGTATATAAGCAAAGAATGAGAATTGCTTGTTCTCTCCTAACTTATAGGGGGTGAAATGGGCATCTGCTCCCGTTTTTGAAGGTGGGCTAGAAAATTTAGTCCGTCCCATACTATTTGGATAGGTGAGATGGGTTACCCACCGGACAGATGATATTTTATAATAAAAAATAAAAAAACTCCAACCTGGATTGATTGGCAAACTTAGGGACTAGGTGGCTTGAAAAACTCAGTCGATCCTGTCAAACTCGTTTTGCCACCTCTATATATAATAAGTATGTGTATGTGTGAGTGTGATATGCTTGAATATTTCATTATAAGACTTGCAAGTATAGTTTTATATTAACTAATATATGTTGTTTGCTTGATTGGTTAAATTAATGTTCAATGTGAAACTTGAAAGTACTAATCAACAGAATGTTTATCTTTTTTTTTTCTTTACTAAACGAAATATTTGTTAAGTATTATTATTTAATTTATTATTATTTTGTAGAACATATAATATGATCTTTTCATGCTAATTTAAAATTTCACCCAATTTAATTTATTACTGATTTGACCACATCTTTGTGGATTCATTTTAATAATTTTTTTTTCAAATTACTCATGGATTGCTTTGCAGGTTGAGTTTCTGGATTTGGTAGGGTGAAGTGCTTGTTTTGTGAACTCCATGAAAAAGAGAAAAAGAACGAAAATATTATATATAGGTAACACAGATGGAGGAGAATATTTTTTATCAGGGGATTTTTTGCCCCTTTCAGCATATGCAGCTCTTCTTCCCTTACTGTACGTGGATTGCTTTCTACATGGATGTTACTCCCTAATCCCTATCCACAAATACTGAGGCTGACATTGCAAAGGTTGTCAGTTGTCTAACCCAATTTGGTAATTCCCTCACTCACGTGATGTAAATTGCATTGGCCTATTATACCAAAACAATTAATAAAATTCCATTGGCTTTAGTTTGATTGGGGAATCTTAAGGCCAGAATCGAGAAAAAGGCCCAATTGGATTTGTAATGTTTGAGTGCCAAACCTGAATTGGAGGAATATTGGACAGTTAAAAACCGTTGGAGCACACGGCACACCAGAATACGGAACTAAATGGTACATAATGGAGCTCTAAAATTTTTGGAAGGTTCTATAATGACCTAATAATAGAAAGTTTCAGAGTCAATTTATTTATGAGAACAAAAAAGGATAAAAACATATTTGAACCCATTATATATATTTTTCATGGCCGGTTTGGTTTTTTTTTTTGGGTAAGCTGTGGCCGGTTTGGTTTTAATTCAAGGATTGAATTCGAACTTGTTGTGGACTGGACCAAGGCTACGCGGCCCGACCCAAGCAAACCCAAAGGTAGCACTATATAAGGGAGGTAAAAAACACGAGCAAGATACACACAAAAAACCCTATTCATTTCAATAACACATGCACACACCCCAAAGGCGAAAGCCATCATACTATGTCAGTGATCCGTGATTCAACTAGATACCTAATTCATAGGTATCCAGAGAGAAACACCTGAATCCTAGATCAATCATTCAACCCAGATTGGACACATCTGCCACAGGCAGAACATTGACGCCGTTTGTGGGAATCGAACCCACGACCACGTCTGCTTGAGATTGCTGCAAAGACAATTTTAGCTCGGCAGCTTCGGATGTCAATATTCGGTTCTCTTGCTTCATCTTGTCAAGGACGTTTTGCAGTGCAATCTTGTCGTTTCTTAAGGTGTCCCTCTCAGCTAACACCTCAGTGTGTTTCTCCAGCAGAGGAGGAGTGAGGGTTATGTCTCCTATCCGAGACACGATTGGTGCTTACGGACGAATAATCCGCGGCACGGTTAGAATTCCGGGATCGACCTCGGCCAGTGGGCCGGGATCTCACTGGTGGACGACGTCCAGAACCAGGGGCTGGGGGACGACGTCCGGGGCCAGAAGTCAGTGGACGATGTCCTGGACCAGGAAGGAAGCTGTGGTTTCGACTCGTCTCCTCCTCAATAGCTCTAGCCTCTTCCTCTGCCAGAATCTCATCACTCCGGCCAAATATGCGAGGACACATGGCCCTCGTATATCCGTAGAATTTCCCTCATCCATACTAGGGATTTTCCCAAACAAGAATGGTAAATATAACTAAACATCCAACAATGATAGAAAACACAGGCAGCAAAACAGATAGCACAAGCGACGAGTACAAAACTTGGGCAAATAAGAAGAATTGTGAGGACAGAAATGCGAGTGACAACTATGCGTTCAGTTTGGAAAATACTGTGAGCAAGGAAATGCAGGAAGAAGAGAATAAGAAACCATACCTGAGAAGTAGTTAGCACAGAATACTCGACGAAGAAATCTCGGTGTACTGTCAATCGCAGCAGAAGAAAACCAAGGTGCTATCAACGAAAGCAGAACAAAATCGCAAATATGCTAGCAATGGAGGCAGAGGAATGAGAAGTACGAAGGATGGCAATGAAATAGAAGAAAGAACGAAAGTTCAAAGGTTAGTGACCCACGAAACGAAAAGGCAGGGGTAAAAAGGTAAAAACACCTGACAGGACAAATGACAGACGTCTGTGCAGTCGCATTTAATGTCAAAGCGGTGCAAAAGAGGGGCTGACGGTACATATTATGATGACTTAGAGAAGACACGTGGACGGTCATTACAGGGTAAGGAGATAAAACGTCTTATAAGTAAAAAGAACACCGTTGATTGCCAGAACCCTTATATTTAGAAACCAGGATGTCAATTCCGGATAAAGAACGAACATAAAATATGTATATTACGAATACACGTACCTCGGTTTATAAGCCGAGGTAACAAAGGTCTGGGATTCGGAAAAACGTCTGAGCAGCGGGTACTGGAAGTTTGTCCCAAAGAGAAATTGCTGGTGCAAAGCAACGGAGGTTAGCCGATCAACGCAACCCTGTATCCTGGAGGTTAGTCGATTAACGCAACCAGGCATCCTGATTACTCAGTCTACCGAGCTGGGGGCAACTGTTGTGGACCGGATTAAGGCCCCATTTCATACGCGGCCCAACCCAAGCAAACCCAAAGGTAGCACTATATAAGGGAGGTAAGAAACACAAGTAAGGTACACACAAAAAATCCTATTCATTTCAATAACACATGCACACACCCCAAAGGCGAAAGCCATCATACTATGTCAGTGATCCGTGATCCCACTAGATACCTAATTCATAGATATCCAGAGAGAAACATCTGAATCCTAGATCAATCATCCAACCCAGATTGGACACATCTGCCACAGGCAGAACAGAACTAAATTATAATTATATTATTAAAGGGTTCATTTTTTCTGCAGTAAGTAGGGGTGGCAATACGGGTCAACCCGACACGACACGACACGCTTTCGACCCGTACACTATTTGACACGACCCGTTTTGTAAACGGGTCACAAAACACGAACCCTGACACGACCCGCTGTGGGTCACGGGTCGACACGACACGACCCGCAAAATTTAAAATTTAAACAAAAAAGTGAGATTTTTTGAAAAATAAATAAATTAAAAACAATAAAAAATAAAAATAGATTAACTTATGTTTTTTGAGATTTTTAGTTCCTTCTATTCTTTTCTATACTAAACAATGACTATATATATCAATATATAAATGAATAAAAATAATAATATAATAAAATATTTAATTAAAAATTAAAAAAATGACACTGTGCGGGTTGACACGTTGACCCGCGGGTTGACACGTGACCCGACACAGAAAAAAAGGGTCACATTTCCACAACTCGTACACGACCCGTAATGACCCGCGGGTTGACACGACACGCGTTTTGACGGGTCGTGTCACGGGTCAACCCACGGGTCAAGACCTGTATTGCCACCCCTAGCAGTAAGTCCAATATGACGTCGTTTTGTGACAGAAATCATGGTATTTTTATAATTTTAATGTATTTCAGGTTATAATAGTCTTTATATTTATAATTTTTTAAGACTTCAATACCAAAACGACGTCGTTTTTGGAATAAATGCAGATAACTTATCTGCATTAAAAACAAAAATATTTTTTCCATTATAAAATTAGCTAAGTCATGTTCGGTGATGAGCTATAGTTTCAGTCCAGATTTAAATATGTTGTTACATTTTTTTTATTAATGCTCAATTAATTATTGTAGTATAATTCAGCACAGGAAAATAACGCCGTTCCAGCGTACGCCTAACTCCCGTTTTTGTACTTGGATTGGACCCCATTCCCGTTTCATCAAATATTATTGGGCCTGGCTACTAGGAGTGTCCATCAACATAACTGAAAAGAGATTGTCCAATTTAGATGGTTGGGCTTGAAGATATGATTAAACAATATTTTATATGCTTTAGATCCAAACAAGACGAAAAGAATGAAAAGGAAATAATCCACCCCAACAAGGACTTTCCACCTTTGATCTGTATACCAACGCCTCACCCTTTAAAATTAATACTTTGGTAGTTAAAACTTCAAGAGTCACCTTCTGCTTCTGCTGACAGTCTCTCTCCATCGTCAAGAGTTTCAGTCGTATGGTATATAACCATGTAATAAGGTTACGTTACTGCTTTTTTAATTTCGAATTCCCTTCTTTACCTTATTATAAGCACTCAACTATTAACTTCCCAAAAGCTTATTGTGTGAAACCAAAAAGTTTAATCCTAAAGTGAAAATGCAAGCAAAATAGTCTAATAATATTGTAAAATAACAAGAGATAAAAGCAATATTGAAATAAATATATATATATATATATATATATATATATATATATATATATATATGAATTGATTCAGGAGAATACAACATATAAAGAAACATCAATAAACTTAGTGCAGAGATAACTTAAATCCTAATGAAGAGAAGAGAGAAAAAAAAAAAAAAGAGTTGAACACACTTCTTATGTCTTTGTAGGAAATAAAATTATCTTTCATAACATGAGAAAGATTAATCCCTTTTATAAAAAATATCTTCAAGCTTAATCTTTTTTAAGTAATATTATCCCTTTCTTAATATAAAAGGATTTAATCTACAAAAGAAAATATGTAAAAGATGTACTTAATTACTAACAACCTAATTGTGGAATAATGATCCATCATTTAACTATTTTATAAAAGATGAAATATGGATGTGGATTTTGGATCAATCTTATAAAATAATTGAAGGTGGGAGACACGGATCTGCCAAAAATAGGCGTCCTCCAACTTTCCAGAATGGTTCCCCTCATCCGTCAAACATGCAGCAAAACAGCCAGAGTTCAATTCAATTTCGAAAGTTCAGATCCCTTCCTCTGTACCAAACTAACGCGGAAAAGATAAAAAGAAGGATGAAGTTGATATAATTAAATGATACATATACATATTTATATATTATTATCAATATTCAAGACCATGTCCCGTAAAATGTCAACTAAACAAAACAGTGGACGACGTGGCAACCACATTTAAATTCCTTTTCCAGCAACTAGTTGTTAAGTCACATACATAGAGAGAGACCTTAATGTTGAACTTCTCGTGGCTTGTAAATAAAGAGAGTATTTAATTTGTTGCAGAGAGTCATATATGTTTGCTTCAATCTTCAATACAAATGGATTGGAAGCAGAAAGCCATAAAACTCTTCAATTCTGCAGCTTCTTCAACTCCAAAAGAGTTATTCTATCTCTTCACGCACACACTTCTCAGCCTCCTCTTACCCCTCTCGTTTCTTCTCCTAGCTAGACTCTCTGGTGCCCAATACTATCTTCAAAGCCTCACTTTGAACCATTCATCACAACCTTTTCCCTATGCGTTATCTCTTGCCCTGCATATCAACCCTTGTGTTCTCTACTTTTTTGTGTCCATCGTAACCGTAGCTTCCTTAATCCATGGCTTAACAGGAAAAATCACCCTTTTCAGCGAGTCATCAAGCACTGTTCTTCAACCTCGTCTCTACACTGCGTGGCTTCTACTTTGTGCTTTCCAAGTTTGTGTTGGTTTGGGAATTGAGGGAAGCATTGCTGCGGGAGTTTATGACTGACTCGAGCTTTGGCGTTGAGAGGAGCCTCTTGAGCAGAACAATTTTCTTCTTGGGGTTGCACGAGACAACGCAAGTTTGGTCTATGATTGCGGTGAGGCCAGTGGTGGATGACACGGTGTTTGGGGTTGCAAGAGAAGAAAGATGGGTTGAAAGGGTGGCAATGGCAGCGAGCTTAGGGAGCTTATGGTGGTGGAGGTTAAGGGATGATGTGGAGAATTTGGTGATTATGGCTGAGGCAAAGAAAGAACAATTGATGGATGTTGGAATGGGTGATTTCGTTGGATGGTGGTTGTATTATGTTACTGTCACAATTGGAATGGTGAGGGTTGTAAAGTGTCTTATGTGGATGTTCTTTATTTGTCTCTGTAGAAGAAGGACAACAGGGATTTCCACCGTGGAACCTAGTGACAACGATGATAAGGTGTAATTAGATTTGATAAATCCTGTAGTTGTAATTTATTTTTATTTTTCATTCTCTTGTGTCTGGTTAGAGACATTCAAATATTGCATCTATACCTTTTTTTGTGTGCTTGTGTTGACAACAAATGTATGCATTATGATAATTAACTCAATTATCGGAGTTCATTAATTGATTTAAATTCCAATACGTATTTTTGGAAATATTACAATCGGTTTATTACTTCGCAACTTATCTGATTCGGGGTGAGTTTAGGATTAAGGCTTTAAACCCCTCCCAAATGTGATATTGGGGAGATTCGAACTCATGCTCTTACCCCCACCTGCTTAGCTCCCATGCACCAACTGAGTTACCACCATTTGGTTCCAATACGTGTTTTTAGATGACATTACATTATTATTATTATAAATATTGTAGTATGACTCACGAGTCACAAAAAGGCAATATAATAATATACACATCTATATTGTGAAAATTAGAAGCAATTCTGGAATCTGAATCCCAGCAAGCTAAGCTAATACAGTTTTTTGCATTACTCCCCAACCCAACAATTTGGAACGCTACTGGAGTGCATTCACATAGTCCAATAAAAAGAGAGTGTAAATGTTGGCCTATGTTAAGAAAGACACATGACAGTGGACAATGGTCCGTGGCCCATTGTTTGCATAAAGTCAAACGCTAGCCAAGCAGCAGTCTACCACAATCTGGTTTCTGACTTTCTGTTGGCTGAAGTCCATGTGTGTTCTTTTTTAAGGCCTTCGTCATAAAATCATTTGATACTCCAGGTTCCATTGCAGTGCGTATACTTATGTTACACTAATTATAATTAGTTTTATGATATTTTTTTGGGGAAAATAAAGCTTATGTCGTAGGAAAATTCAATTTATTTGTCATATATACATCAAATGTGGGATCCATCTATTAAAAAAATAAAAAATAAAAAAATGAGTCGCACACCTTTTTATGGTGTGTGTAAGAAGGATTTGTTTTCTCATGAAACATGAGAAAAACAAACCCCTATTTTTTTATAACATTACATCCATAGAAATCAAATCATATGATAGTGTTCACATGTGCAACGAAAATTTCTCATATGAGACGAAAATCAAATCATATAGTTTTTTTGATGTTTGGATATACATTGAATTTATGAATATTTATGAAATTATTAATATTGTTGATTGTATATTCTGTTTGGATAAATTTCTGTTATCTTATTTTTCTTAAACAGGCTAAATCAGGTTTTTATTTTTTATAAATAAGTCAGGCTACAAGCCAATAATTGTATTCATAATAGCTAACAGACTTGGTCAGACTGACATATTTAAATACAGACATAACCTTTTAAAATTAAAGCTTGGCTCGACTCGGTCAGTTAACATCCCTAACTGGTGTAATCAATTACTATATTGGAATAATTGATTACAAAATTTGACTTTTTGTACCCCTAATTAAATAAAAAATATCACTATACCCCTGTTTTTAAACTATTATATATAAAATCTATTATAAAAAGGCAAAATATATAAGTTATGCAATCACTATTTTTGAAATGCCTTTTTTTTGTTTGTATTTGAAATGATTTTGCTTATCTATAAATTTTGCAACAATGTTTGTAGAAATACATTGATCAAAGAGAATAAATTATAGGGTTTGATGTATCCCTTGCTGTAGAAGAATTTTATCTCTATACATATAAAAGTACGTGGACTCGTTTATCAAAAATAAAATAAAATATGTGCACTAATATGAGGTGATGTGAAGAAAAGAGAGAGAAAAAAAAGAGCCTAAGTACTTCTACATATGTGTAGAAAATAATTTTATCTGTACAACCTAAAACACATTAAATCTTAAGTTATATAAACTAAATTTATTCCGCCCACAAATGTAACGTATATAAAAAAGAAATCGCCTATTTTAATAAAAATAAATTTAAACTTTTATGTATTGTTAATATCAAACTATATTAATTTTCAAATATATTATTAAAAAACTTAATATAATTATAAATATAACCACATTTATTAAATAATGTCTTAACGTAATATTCAATAACAATGCATTAAGATAATTTGACAGCACTACGAGTCTAAGGCAGCAATCATGTCGGTGAGCAAACTTTCGATTCAAACCCTAACTAAATGAGGAAAATTTTGTGGTATGGAGGAGAATATAAAAAAAATAAAAGATTAAAATAAATAAAAATAAAAGATTAAAAAAAAATAAAAATTACCCATTTAGTAAACTGGCGTACCTGGTATTAAATTTTTTCCCCATGTTGGGACTGAGTCGAGCATAACCGCACTCAACCTCAACTTAAATTTATATATATAAATATATGTATACATATATATATAGATAGAGGTAGGATCCTTTGATACCGGTGTCAAATTTCAATTTTGACACCTCATCTGAGAGCCGTTAGATCAAAATAGATCAACGGCTCTGATTTGTAAGCATGTGATACTGTTGATCTTTTTTGATCTAACGGCTCTCAGATGAGGTTTCAAATTTGAAACTGGTGTCAAAGGATCCTATATATATATATATATATATATATATATATATATATATATATTATATATATATATATATATATATATATATATATAGAGAGAGAGATTTGACATATAGAAAACAAACCATTCCTACACACCATATAAAGGTACTATTTTTTTATTTTTTATTTTTTTATGACCCACATAATGTATCTATGACATGAATTCTCCTACAACATAAAATTTATTTTTCCCATATATATATATATATATATATATATATATAAATTGTCTTATCCTGATTTCTTTCATTATTGTATCGTAAATAAACCAGCTGTTGTTATGGGTATGGAGAATATCAACTAAAATAAAATATAAAAAAGAATTTTTGTCTTAATTCTTATTTTATCATGACTGCAGTTAAATGCTCACCTATATTCTTACACTTTTTTTCTTTTTCTTTTTTGGCACTAATTCTTACACTTATTTTATACCTGTTAAGTGTTAACAATGTATAGATTTTAAATTATCAATGAGTGTTATGTAATTAACGCCAGTAACAATATGACAGTCCATTACTAGTATGGTATTAACTGAAAATTTATGCATCGTTAACTAGGTAAAATAAGTGTTAAAATTTAGGGGTACATGAGCCATTTTCCTTTTATCACATCATTATCGTTGTCCCTCCCGAACCTAACGTTGTCCTTCCCAAGATAGTTTTCTATATTGCAAGTTGTGTCTCGAGACGAGGATTACAATCAGCAGTATGAAAGTCTCTATCCAAATTCTCCCTTCGCGCTAAAACAATTTTTAATTTAAAATTTCCATTTATTTTAAATTGTTTGTTATTTTGAAAAATTAATAATGCATTAATTATATTTTTTTTTTAAAATCAAGTGTATTTAATAACTTTCTTAATTGTTGTGAAAAATGTTAAATTTTAATTACTTTAAAACGAAGAAACTGTATATTTCACCCGAATTCCATAACTCACTCCTATTTATTTTTTTAAAAATACTTTTGCTAAGAGTAGTAATTTTATTTTATTTATTTAGTATATTATTAGTTGTCATGGGATATTCCCCGTATCTATTTGCAGATAAACTGATAAGATCATGTATTATAAAAAAATTTTACAGACAGAGACAATTTGTTGTTGTTGGAAGGAGCCAATCCCTCAATCGTTTTCTTGAGCCGTTTAATCACCCTGGGCTGAACTTTTCATGAAAACCTCTTAGATATAATACTACTTATGTCACTTCATGCCTTTGTGTATCTCTACCATTGTTTTCCCAACGACAAATTTATAGATAATTAAATACTACATGTAGTGGTTATGGCAAAGCATAACAAGCTATATCGTCTTTGTTTAATCAAATTATTGGGCCTTTTATTTTTGATTGCTGGCTGATGACTGCAATGAAAACATCGAAAACATCACCATCAAAGTTCCATGTTCCTTGTTACATTTATAAATTTCGACATATTAAGTTTCTTCAAGCATTTATATATTAAAATAGTCATTTTCCACATTGAACGATGATAATGAAAACAGTCTCCTCGATGCTTATCTACATAATATAAGCACATTGTGTTCAGTGTAAATCACCGAAATCTTTCTTGATTTCTGTTTTCATTGGACATGGAGAATTATCATTTTTCTTCCACAGCACTAAATTTCAATGGAATGGAGTTGAGTTATGGTTCTATACAAGAAGATGTGTTCCAAGATAAACACAGTTTCTCTGGAATTGAATTGTTGGGAGAGATTAATCCTCTCCCTAATGAGAGTAGTGGAAAAGGAGCCTATTTGTTCAAAGACCATAATCAGCAACAACAACATGAAGAACTCAGAGTTGATAACTTGATGTCAGAAGAGGTCAACTTTGACTTTGATCCGCAACCAACACAAGCATTTCAGGAAACTAGAGGGCTAAAGAATCAGAAAGTGGCAAGTTCAGAACATGTTGAATACAATAAACAAGTGCCACCATCTTTAGCATCACTGGAGCTCCTAAGAAGTTACGGAAGCAGGTTCAATAGGCTAACTGGGCAAAATATAAGTAATATTGAAACTCCATTGGATCACCAAAACAGGTCAACAGAAGAAATAATAAGAGCAGCTGGAACAAGGTATGTACAATTTTCTGCCAATTGGAATAATAGTTTTTCCATCCCTATGCACCCTTATGGATTTGATCTCGGGGATTTGTCTGAGGAAGAAAATAGAGACGTTGAACTTGCTCAGCTTCTCCTTGCTGCAGCTGAGAGAGTAGGGTGTAAACAATTTGAACGTGCGAGCAAGTTACTTCTCCTTTGTGAAAGGAATTCATCTGCCACGGCAAACCCTGCTCAAAGAGTTATCTTTCATTTCGCTCAAGCACTTCGAGCGAGAATAGACAAAGAAACAGGAAGGGTGACAATTAAGGGGTTAGTGAAAAATGAAGGAAGGGAATTTTATCAGAATATGGATATCATCTCGTCCCTTACATACCATCAAAAAATCCCTTTTAATCAGGTAATGCAATTCACTGGGATACAAGCCATAGTGGAACATGTTGCATCTCATACTAAGATCCATCTGATAGATCTTGATATAAATAGTGGGGTGCACTGCACTGCTTTGATGCAAGCACTGGTTGAGCGCCAGGATTTTGCAGTAGAGCTTTTGAAGATGACTGCCATTGGACTTCATACATGCAAAACCAAGATAGAAGAGACTGGTAAAAGGTTAGCGAGTTTTGCTGAATCCTTGAACTTGCCCTTTTTATTTAGAGCAGTTTTTGTCACAGACATAGCAGAACTCAAGGAATATCATTTTGAAATTGGAATGCATGAAGCTGTGGCTGTCTACTCTCCATATTTACTGAGGAACATGATATCAAGGCCTGATTGTATGGAAAACCTGATGGGGGTTATTAGAAATATCAAACCATCTATAATGATAGTACTTGAAGTTGAAGCAAACCATAATTCAACCTCCTTTGTGCATCGCTTCGTTGAAGCATTGTTCTTCTACTCAGCTTTTTTTGATTGCCTTGAAACCTGCATAAAACAGGAGAATGGGTGCAGAATTGCAACCGAAAATATATTTTCTGCAGGGATAAGAAACATAGTTGCTATGGAAGGCAGGGAAAGGACGGTTAGAAGTGTGAAGATAGATGTTTGGAGAAGGTTCTTTGCAAGGTACCGAATGGTGGAAACTGGATTTAGCAAGTCATGTTTATACCAAGCTGAATTGGTTGCTAAAGAGTTTGCTTTTGGGAAATTATGCACTATAGAGAGGAATGGGAAGTGTCTCATAGTTGGATGGAAAGGTGCCCCAATGCATTCAATCTCAGCTTGGAGGTTTCTTTGACAAAATTGTTGAGGAATTCTTGATAGAGACCTTCATTCATTTCTAAAATATAATGCTAAGTTCCTTTCTTATTCCCCTTTGGAGTCTTGTTTGATTCATGTATTATGTGGATTTTACAGCATGCTTGTCCCAGTTTGTTGTTTTCAATTCAGATTTTCATTGTTCTCCATTTACAATTAGTATTTTGATTGCCAAAGGGAGTCCTCTAACGCCTTAACCCTGAGATAGTTACCTAGACTGTTTATAAAACAGACTTGAAACTATACCATCATCCTCATAGCCCAGCCAAACAACACGATAAAATGGTATGATTTAAAGACATATTTGACCCAGGTTTTTTTTTTTTAAACTTAAAACTATTTTAAAAAACAAAAGTTAAAATTAAGAGTTCAAAGAATAAAGATAAAATTATGTGGTAATTATATCATTTTTTAAAATTTAAATGTTAAAACTGAAGTCCCTAATGACGTTTTCTTCTCTTTTGGGATTGGACTCTCTCTTCGTAACTCTCCGCATTTTATGGCGACGCCTTCTTATTAGACTGAGTTAACTCGCATCCATAACCTATATCATTTCACTCTCACTAAGAGATAAGATCCACACTTTTATATTTTTGTGTCCACTTTTTTTCTTCATTTATCTATCTATCTATTTCTCTCACTTGAAATGATACAAATTTACATCTTTACATCCTTTAAAATGATAAACATTTTTCCCTAAAATAAATTATAAAAGAAATTATTTTTGTGAAGATTTTCGATCGAAAATGGATTCGGTGGAAAATCTTCGAAGAAAGATGAATTCCCTAAAAAAATCGATGAATAATATAAATTGTATATGAAATTATTTTTGTGAAGCTGTACGGTTGCATTTATATTGCACATATTATTAACTAAAAAATATAATAGTTTTAAAATAGGGAAAAATTATATTTATAAGTTTTTCCCTTTACAAACTTTTATAACCAAATTCTTTTAATCGTTCATTTTCGTCAATTTAATTATTATAATTTATTTAGAATTAATAATTAATTAATAAGTATGTCTTAATAAATCATATTCTTCTTCATATTGATAGAAATAACGATTAAAATTTGGTTGTAAACGTAAAAAGTTGTAAATATAATATTTTCCTTTAAAATATTTTTTCTTTTAGTAATTTTTCATTTTTGAAAAGCGATGTTTTAAATGATTTTTTATTATTAAATGATGAAAAAAGTAAGTAGCTTTTGCATTTGGACGACATTATGCATTATGATAATTAACTCAATTATCGAAGTTCATTAATTGATTTAATTCCAATACAAGTTTTTGGACGACATTACATTATTATTACTATAAATATTATAGTATGACTCGCGAGTCACAAACATTTTTTTTTTTATAACAAGTCACAAACATTTATATTGTGAAAATTAGAAGCACGTCTGGAATCTGAATCCCAGCAAGCATATACAGTTTTTTCCATTACTCCCCAACAATTTGGAACGGTATTGGAGTGCATTCACATAGTCCAATTAAAAAGAGAGGGTGAATCGTGAATGTTGGCCTGTGTTAAGAAAGATAGGCCAATGGTCCACGACCCGTTGTTTGCGTAAAGTGAAACTAGGGCTGGCAAAATGGGCTGAGCCCGTCGGGCTAGCCCGCCCCGTCAGCCAAATGGGGTGTGCTGGATTGAATTTTTTAACTCACCAGCCCGCCAAACCCGCCCCACCAAACCCACCAGCCCGTAGGGCTCGGCCCGCCACGCCCGTTTTTTTTTTAGGTTACCCAATTGTTATGTAGCTCCAAGCCTTAGATTTCTCTGCATGTAAGTGGCTTTTTCGAATTGTTGTGGACTGCACATATAACACTTTGTTACTTGTTTTGTTACTCTATTTTACCTTGTTATAATTTATTTTTTTATTATTATTTTTGGATTGAAAGATGCATATTTATATGTATATTATTAAACACCGATCTTCTTAGTTTCATAAGCACATTGGATTTTATGCAGATTTTTTATGTTTTTATGCAAAAAAATTTATGTGTTTTTAAGCAGAATTTTTTTTTTATATATAATTTTTTATTTTAGGCGGGCTGGCCCGTAGCCCGCCAGCCCACTCATAAAACGGACCGGGTTGCTCAATTCAACCCATTTTGTCAAAACGGGTCGGGGCGGGCCAGCCCATTTTGGGCGGGCCAATGGCGGGTCAGGGCGGGCTGGCCCGTATTGCCAGCCCTAAGTGAAACGCCTAGCCAAGCAGCAGTACACCACTACGGGTGAAAGTGGGTTGAGTTGGACTAATTTTTGTCCCGAAAAGTTCAAATCTACATCAAAAAAATTTTAATTTGGCCTGACTCGAGTCTAATTGTTAGCATGATTTGCCCCGTTTATAAAAAAACAAATGGCCTGACTTGGCCCGTTAGCTTGTTAATTTTTAACTTCCAAGCAGAACATGAATCAACTTTACAAAGTACTCAAATTCACTTGCTACACCAAAAATCATAATTTCAACGTTCAAACAGAATCATGAATCATAACAAAAATCATACAATATGCACTTAAGTCATTTTCAAAAGCAAAATGCTCAAATTAAATAACATATATTTCATCAGATCCAATAAACAAATCCATACTATGTAAATTAAAATAACTACATGAATCCGACAAACAAATCATGATGCTTGTAGTAAGTATAACTCTCCCAAAAATCTTTTAATATATTCATATATACAATCTAACATGTTGAGATGTTGGTTCCTCCTATATAAGAAATAAAGTAAGATATCTATTAAATTATAATCGAATATAATTAAGTTATAAATAATTGCAGTTGATTAAATTCATATCTTCTATTTTTCTTTAAGACATACTTACTCTATTTTATATAAAATAAATAGTACAATATAGGCCGGCGTATAGACTTATAGGCCCGACCTTTTGAAATTGGGCTTACGGTCTTTTTATTAAACAGACTTTTCTAAGGCCCAAACCCGACCTATTATATAAAATATACTAGATCAAATCTGACCTGATGTAAACCGAGCCGTAGGCCCTTGTAGGCCGGCCCGAACCAATTTCAGCCCTATACTCCACAATGTGGTTCTCTCGGCTGAAATCCATGTGCGTTCTTTCTTTTTAGGGCGTTCGTCATAAACTCATTTAATACTCAAGGTTCAATCTCAAGAGTATACTTATTTTTTTTTTTTTTTGGTGAAAAGAGTATACTTATTTATATTATCGTTTGGATGAGCTTTTTGAAAAAAAAAAAAATTTATATTTTAGAAGTAATTTTTTTACAAAAGATAAACTAAATTCAATACCAAAAATACAATTATCAAATTTTAAAACACAAAAGAGATAAATTTATATTAAAATATAAATTTACATTGTTTAATCATAAAAAATTGAGTCTAAAAGTTTGGAATGTTAAAAAATATTTGTTGTCTAACAATTAATAATTTATATTATGCGTAAGAATAAGTCATATGAGAATATATCCTCTCATATCTAATTTTAACATGATCATGTCATGTGATGAATCTCAATCATTTAATAATATATCAATGCTTACAATTTTATTGACAAAATTTATAAAAAATAAAAAATATTCAAATTAATTATTGATCGTTTATATGTAATTAAATGATTGATATTCATATGATTTAGTCATGTTAAAATTAAATATGAGATAATAGATTCACAAATATCCTATGATTTATTTTTTAATATTGCTCTTTCTTCTTTTAAACAAAATAAAAAATAATAAACTCTCGACTTTTGTCTTTAAGATTTTATAAATAGATAATTTACTTTGAAAATATTTATAATTTAATTAATTTTTAAATAATTTCATATAATTAAAAATATTAATATATTTTTATGTTTCTAATTTTTATATTTTAACTAAGTGTTCAATTAAATATTTACTACTTATAAAATTATAACTAGGTTTTTAAAATCTATAATAGCAACACTAAATAGTCTCTATAATTATGAATATCTTTTAAAATGTTAAAGATATTAAAATATAGGAAAAAAAAATAAATCATAGAAAAATATTTAAAAGTTCATTTGTTACACCGTAAAAGTTGAGAGGACTATACAAATTTTTGTTTAAATTGAAAAAATCAAACCGTTAAATTTTTTTATCTATACTGTAAATTTTACAAAATAATAAAAATCCTTATTATAAGTATTACTTAATAATAACTACCATTATTTCAAGATATAATAAGAAGTGAGTATTTTAATATTAAACTGACTTTTCAAGGATTATTAGGTAAATAATTAAAATATACTTATACTTTTACTTGTATATTTGTGCACAAATATTATTTCTTTTAAAAAATTAAATTATGAAAATTTTATATTTTATATAGAATATATTTTGAAAATGTTAAATATTTATTTGTTAAAATAATTTTTTTGGTATAAATTAAAATAATTTTGAATGTATTGAATTTGGTAAAATAAAATAAATTTCTTTGAAATTATAGTTTTGAATGACCTTGTCCCTTGTGGGGGTTTATTAACCCACGCGGACTAAATTATGGGGTTTATTAACCGTACAAAATATTTGGTGGTACGGAAAGTAAGATTCTTATATTTATAAATTTTTACAAATTATATTTAGGTAGTACATGTAATGTAAGGGGAATACACAATTATATATGTACTCCCCCGTAATATATATTCTTTGAAATAGATAATATAGTTGTAAGAATTTATAAATAAATTTTTTATAAATATACTCTTTTTCATAGAAAATATCAACTAAAATTATAATTAAAAAGGAATTAAAAACTACCCCCAAACAATAAAATAAAGGATCTTAATCCTTATTTTTATACCTGTTAACAATGTATAGATTTTAAATTATCAATGTGTGTTATGTAATTAACGCCAGTAACAATACGACAATCCATCACTAATATGTTATTAATTGAAAATTTATGCATTATTAGATGGGAGGATCTGTTTATAAATTTTTATAAATTATATTATGTATTCATGGAGATATATAGTGTAACATAATATACTTCTGAAATACATAGTGTAATTTATAAACAAAAATTTATAAATATATCCTTTCATATTAAATAGGTAAAATAAGTGCAAAAATTCGCCGTGAATAAACCATTTTCATGTTATCACATCATTATCGGGAACAATGACCAAAATATCACATTTTGTCAAAAAAATTTACACAAATATCATGCGAACAATATTTTTTACCAGACTATCACGTGAGTAGCAAATTTCGTGGCCAATAATTTCATGACACGTGGTCATATTGCAGACGAGATTCGCTACACAGTGTAGCGAATTATGACACGTCAACTTTTTCCTGCGAAAGTGTGACACGTGTCAAAAAATCATTCGCGAACATAATATGTTACACAGTATAGCGAAATCTACATGCTTGACACGTGTCATTTTTACTGACTGCGCATTCTGACGTGACATAATTCGCTACACTGTGTAGCGAATTATTTGCAAACATATTTCACTACATAATGTAGCAAATTATGCCACGTGGCATTCTGGGTAATTTACTATTGGCGTGACAGTCTGATAATTTTTTTAGCCAAACATAACAAAATGGTCACTGTTACTCATTATCGTTGTCCCTCCCGAACATAACGTTGTCCTTCCCAAGATAAATTTCTTTAAGGGGAAATCACTTCTTATTCAAGTGCAAAAAATGAAATATTCTGCTATAGACATAGATCTTGAAATGAAATTTATTATTTAATTAAAAAAAGGAAAGCACAGTTTTCCATGAGTTTGCTTCAAAAATTTTGATCTTATGTTGAATGAGAAGTGATTTCTCCCTTCTTTTTTCTTTCTTTTTTTTTTTTTTTTTTTTTTTTTAATAATCAGCGGTATGAAAGTCTCTATACAAATTCTCCCTTTGTTCTAAAACAATTGTTAATTTAAAATTTCAATTTATTTTTGGAGAATATTATATTTATAAAATTTTCATTTTCAAACTCTTACAAATTAAATTGTATACTGCGAGAAATATACACTTAAATGTTTGTATTCCCCAAATTACATGGTTTAATTTACAAGAGTTTATAAATAAAAAATTTATAAATATAATTCTACTTTTATTTAAATTGTTTGTTATTTTTAAAAATAAGAAGGCATTAACATTTTTTCTTAAAAAAAAATTAATGGAGCAGAAGAATAATTTCGTTAGATGTAATTATTATTTTTTAAAATAAGTGTATTTAATTAATAACTTTCAAAATTGTTGTGAAAAATGTTAAATTTTAATTATTTTAAAACGAAGATACTGTACATTTCCCCCGAATTCCATAACTCACTCTTTTTAATTTTTTTTTTTTTTTTGAATACTTTTGCTAAGAGTAGTGATCTGGATTCAAATTATACATTATAAAAATAGAAAGCCCAAATTAAAACTCTTCACTATGAAGCAAAACTTTAGTAAAAGAGGGATGCAACCTCATCTCTATCAAAAAGCTCATCTCATCAAGTTGCACAAATCACAATATTAATGGCTACATGACAGCAAGCTCTTTAATATTAAAAATCACATCTCTTTGAATACTTCACCTCCAAAGTATATTTCATCATAAAGACATCTCCCTACTATAAACATATTTATCAATAATAAGGTACACATCTTTTTTTACTAAAAACCTGCTTGAATCATATCTGACTTGACCGTCTTGTTCCATTGAAGACCAATAGTTTAAAACTGCTCCAACTGCAAAATGATTTATTTGTATAGAGGAAGATCACATAATCAACCCAGTTATAAAGCCAGTTAAGTAATTTTAGTTTTTTTTTTAGTATATTATTATTTGTCATGGCATATTCCTCGTGTCTTTTTGCAGATAAACTGATAAGATCTCGTATTATAAATTTTTTTACAGACGATGACAATTTGTTGGAGTCCCCTGTTTTGTTTTCTTGAGCCGTTTAATCACCCTGGGCTGATCTTTTCATGAAAACCTCTTAAGATATAATACTCCATATGTCACTTCATGCCTTGTGTGTATCTCTACCATTGTTTCCCTAACGACAAATTTATAGATAATTAAATATTAATCTGTAGTGGTTATGGCAAACCTTAACAAGCTATCATCTTTGTTTAATCAAATTATTGGGCCTTTTATTTATGATTACCGGCTGATGACTGCAATGAAAACATCGAAAACATCACCATCAGAGTTTCATGTTCCTTGTTACATTTATAAATTTCGAGATATCAATTTTCTTCAAGCATTTATATATTAAAATATAAGATTCGCTTTTTCTACTATCAATATTGATACTTATCTATGGTGATTACAAAATAACATCGTTTTGAGTCAAAAATCAAGATATTTTTATAATTATAATTTATTTCATGATATAATAGTATTTTTCATTATAATTTTTTTATTTTTTTAACCCAAAACAACGTTATTTTGAGAGCGAATGTAGATAAGTTATCTACATTCACTTTAGAAACATTAAAACCTAAAATATAATATTAGGAAAAATATTTATCATTTTAAATAACATAAAATTTTGTCATTTTAGAAAAGAGATAGACACATAATAATTTTTTTTATTTAAAATTTAAATTAAAAAAAAACCAACCATTTTCTCTCTCATGATTTTCATTTCTTGTGTCCATCAGTACTCTAAAATCACATGACTTATCATTTAAAAGTACAAATATCAAACCCTACAATATTTGTTTTCTACTTTGAATGATGATAATGCATACAATCTCCACGATGTTTATCTACATAATATAAGCACATTGTGTTCAGTGTAAATCACCGAAATCAATCTTGATTTCTGTTTTCATTGGACATGGAGATTGATCATTTTTCTTCCACAGCGCTAAATTTCAATGGAGTCGAAGTGAGTTCTGGCTCTTTACAAGATGTTGTGTTCCAAGAGAAACACAGTTTATCTGGAATTGAATTGCTGGGAGAGATTAATCCTCTCCCTAATGAGAATGGAAAAGGAGCCTATTTGTTCAAAGACCAAAATCAGCAACAACAACATGAAGAACTCAGAGTTGATAACTTGATGTCAGAAGAGGTCAACTTTGACTTTGTTCCGCAACCAACACAAGCATTTCAGGAAACTAGAGGGCTAAAGAATAAGGAAGTGGCAAGTTCAGAACTTGTTGAATACAGTAAACAAGTGCCACCATCTTTAGCATCGTTGGAGCTCCTAAGAAGTTACGGAAGCAGGTTCAATAGGCTAAGTGGGCAAATTATAAGTAACATTGAAACTTCATTGGATCACCAAAACAGGTCAACAGAAGAAATAATAAGAGTGGCTGGAACAAGGTATGTACAATTCTGTGCCCATTGGAGTGATAGTTTTTTCATCCCTATGCACCCTTATGGATTTGATCTTGGGGATTTGTCTGAGGAAGAAAATAGAGACGTTGAACTTTCTCAGTTTCTCCTTGCTGCAGCTGAGAGAGTAGGGTGTCAGCAATTTGAACGTGCAAGCAAGTTACTTATCCTTTGTGAAAGGAATTCATCTGCCACAGCTAACCCTGCTCAAAGAGTTATCTTTCATTTCGCTCAAGCACTTCGAGCGAGAATAGACAAAGAAACAGGAAAGGTGACAATAAAGGGGTTAATGAAAAACGAAGAAAGGGAATTACATCAGAATATGGATACCATCTTGTCCCTTACATGCCATCAAAAAATCCCTTTTAATCAGGTAATGCAATTCACTGGGATACAAGCCATAGTGGAACATGTTGCATCTCATACGAAGATCCATATGATAGATCTTGATATAAGAAGTGGGGTGCAGTGCACGGCTTTGATGCAAGCACTGGCTGAGCGTCAGGATTGTGCAGTAGAGCTTTTGAAGATAACTGCCATTGGACTTTATACATGCAAAACCAAAATAGAAGAGACTGGTAAAAGGTTAGCGAGTTTTGCTAAATCCTTGAACTTGCCCTTTCTATTTAAGGCAGTTTTTGTGACAGACATAGCAGAACTCAAGGAAGATCATTTTGAAATTGGAATGCGTGAAGCTGTAGCTGTCTACTCTCCATATTTACTGAGGAACATGATATGTAGGC
>JAVKPL010012725.1:0-64028 GCA_032173675.1 Gastrolobium villosum
TGAAAGCAACTGTAAGCCAGATGAGTTGTCCACTAGTTGGTCGATATTGGGCAAAGGGTAGGAATCCTTTGGGCAGACCTTGTTCAGGTCTGTGTAATCGACACAAATTCTCCATTTTCCGCTTGGTTTTTTGACCATTACTACATTTGACAGCCAGGTAGTATACTGTATTTCACGAATGAATCCGGCCTCCAAGAGCTCGTCCACATGTTCGTTTAGAGCCTGGCGTCTGTCTATCCCAATCTTTCTTTTCTTTTGGGATACCGGCTTTGCTCCCGGATACATCGATAGCCTGTGGCAGCAAAAGGCTGGATCAATCCCAGGAATCTCGGAGGCCTTCCAAGCAAATACGTCGGAATTGGTCTTTAGGAATTCTACGAGTTCGTTTTGAAACTCTAGCTCCAGAGACTTTCCGACCTTGGTGTAGCCTTGGCCATCACCGCGGATCTCGACTTCTTGTAATTCGCCCTCAGGTTGTGGTCGAGGCGATTGAAGCTCCTCTCGCATGTCGAGCTCGACTAGGTTGACCTCTCTGTTGGTTGATCTGAAAACTCGGTGGCTTGATCCTTCCCCCCTTGTCCGGGGAGGAGATGCCGGATCCCCGTGATGGGACCGAATTATCTCATAATAGCACTCCCTTGTCTCTCTTTGATCTCCAGGAATTGTGATTATTTCAAGGTTGGGCCCTGGCATTTTCATGAGTTGGTGCTTGGTGGATATCATCATGTCCCAATCGTGAATAGTGGGACGACCAATGATTACGTTATAAGAGGAGGAGGTGTCCACTACCACAAACCGAACTCTCTCCGAACGGAAGGAATCCTTCGTGCCGAGGGTCAGTTTGAGGTCGATATAGCCTTTTGGTGGAGATGGGTATCCGTTGAAGCCAAGGAGCTCGGTGACACATGGCTTTAGGTCCTTTTCATCCAAATTCATCCTCTTGAAGGCGTCCCAGAGGATTATATCTACACAGCTTCCGTGGTCAAGGAAGATCCTCCTGACTCGACAATTGACTAGCACTCCAGTGACTACCAATCCGTCAGTATGTCCTGGCACGACCCTTGCCAGCTCTGCTCTGGTGAAGTATATCGGAGGGGGTTCGGGTCCATCGAAGTTTGGCTTAAAAGTTGGCCGGTCTCTAATGGACATGACCTCTTTTAAGTATTTCCTTCGGGCGTTGGCCGAGTCTCCTCCGCCACCCAATCCTCCACTGATCACATTGCATTCAAATTCTGCTTCAGGAAAAGTCTCCATTCTGTCGTCGACTTCCTTGCCCTTGGCGTTGCGGTCTGTCCTCTGGTCTCTTTTGTCTCCCCGCCTCGGACTTCGGCTTCGGCTTCGGCTTCGGCTTTTCTGTCTGGGTTTGTTGTTCTTCTTACCTTGCGTACGAATTATGTACTGTTTTAACTTTCCTTCTCTGACGTGTTTTTCAATCACGTCTCGAAGGTCCCAGCAGTCATCCGTGATGTGGCCGTTTTGGTCGTGGAAGGCGCAATATTTGCTTTTGTCCAACCCGCTCTTTGCCCTAAGGGGGCGAGGTCGGTCGACGTTTCTCATCTCGGTCTGGGCTATCCTCGCCAGATCCTGGATCTGGGCACGTTTAATGGTGTATAGTCCTCAAACTTCGTTCTGGGAGAACGATCTTCCGGTTTCTTCTCGCGAGTGTCGTTCCCTTTTTTGGACCCCTTGTGGTCCCGATCTCTACCGTTCTTCTTATTTGGGCTTCTTCTGGACGGGCTCCTCCACGAGAGTCGACGTATGCCTGCTGCATATCCTCCACGTCGATGTATTTGTCGGATCTACGTCGGAATTCTTCGAGGTCGTTGACCAGGTTCTTGTAGATCGACCTTGCGAGGGGGGAGTCGCCATCTAATCCAGAAATGATTAGATGGAGGTGCACAGCTTCAGTGAGACCGCGGACCTTCAGTGCTGCATCTTTGAACCTATCAAGGTATTTTCTTAATGATTCATTGTCTTTCTGACGAATTCTCCCCAGCGCGTAGGCCGGCATGGGATGCACCTTGCTGGTTGCAAAGTTAAAGCGGAAAGTTCGCGCTAAATCTTCGAACGAGTCAATTGAGTTTTTGGGCAACCTGGTGATCCAGGTCATTGCCTGTCCCGTTAGGGTTGTTGCGAAAATTCTGGCCTTGATGGGTCCTGTAATCCCATTAAACAGCATTTCGGTTTTGAAAGCCTCCAAGTGGGCTTCTGGGTCCTGGCTCCCATCATAGGGAGGTATTCTGGTGCTCTTGAACCTTGGGGGATGGCCAGGTTCATTAATCTTTCCGTAAACGGGCTGTCATTAGCTTCATCGTCGTTCAGATAATTTTGGTTGTTGGCGGCGATGTTCTGGCCTCCTACCTCTTGCTGATTGCCGAGGTGTTGAGATAGGGTTTCCAGGACGTTGACTTCAGGAGCGGATGTGTTATGGGGTTGGGAGGCTCCATTACCAGCAGTAGCATTTCCACCCATATTTTGGTGCTGGTTCCCTCCGTCCTGAGCCTGTGGCCCGCTTCCGGTTCCACCTTGAGCAGTCCGGTTTCGTAGTTCAGCCTCCAGCGTGGCCATTCTCTCAGCATCTAGTCGTTGTTGTGTTAGGAATCGGTTTTCCATTTCCTGCATCCGCTGGAGGATTGCTCCCATTGCCATCGAAGTTACATTCGGTGGCTCGGGTTGACGATTCACAGTCGTTGTGTTTCCAATCGGTGGTCTAGGAGGCGGCCTCTGTGATCCGACCTCTTCGACTTGCACGTCCACCAAAACCGGGCTAGCTGAAGCCTGGAGCTGCTCCAAACCAGACATTTGGGATGGCCCCTGAGCATTGCCCGACGTGGATCTTGTGTTGGTCATGGTGTTATGGGAATCGAAATTTACCGAGTTCCCACAGACGGCGCCAATGTTAGGTCCGAGGTAGACCGTATTGCTATACCGGATGGTATGCGCTCAGAGATGATGTATATGCCCAACTTACTAGGCTATATGCCGAGGTCCCAATCACTGCGCACCAGCAATAGGCTTTATAACTAGGGGGTGTTGTGTGTGCACAATGAGTGAAATAAGCTAGGCGATTCAGAGGTGTGTACCTGAGATGTCTAGGTTCTTATTTATAGAGGTACCTGGCTCGGCTGCTGAGCTCCATTGTTGAGATTTCGTCCGACTTGGTCGGCCTCAACGGGCATGTTTGGGTCAGTTGGGATTTTGCCATATCCCCCATCCGAGATATTCTCGGAAGGCGGTTGACTGAGCTTCATCCGTAACACTATTTATAAGTGAATTTCAATTTTTTTTTTCAGCACGAGTTTTCTTTCTTCTTTTGTTTATGTTGAAATATGGTAATGACTTATTCATTGTTTTCAATTATTTGGTGGTGATCACAGCTGTGGCATGGAATTTGTTGGATAGATATCCGCAACTCGCTAGCACGGGAAACGAAGAGGGGCTAACACCCTTGCAACTGCTTGCTCAAATACGTTAGTTCTCTCATCTTAGAGCCTATTTGGCATTTTTTTATTAATTAACGGGGAAAAATGTTTCTGATGTTACTTTAGATAATTTTATCTAAAGTTCATCGAAACGACGTCGTTTTGAGATTGAAAAATTAAAAAATTAGAGTGATAAAGACTATTATAACCCTTAAATAAATTAAAATTACAAAAATACCATGATTTTCATCCCAAAACGACGTCATTTTGATAAACATTAGATAAAGTTATCTAAAGTTACATCAGAAAAAACAAACCCTTAATTTAAAGCTATTTTTATGATAAAATTAAAGAAAGAATTTTAAAAATAAAGCTACAAGTTGTTTGATCATTATATTAATTTTTTTATCTTAAAAGTTACTTAAAAACTGTTTATTTCAAAAAAAGCATATCTTTTTTAAAAAGTTGATACAACTTAAAAAAAGCTCATCAGCTTTTGACTTTTAACTTTTTTTTAATTATAAAAAATCTATTTTTACTATAAGAGCTTTTGTAAAAAATTATATGACCTAGATTCTACTTATAAGGAAAAAATAAGCTAAAAAAAACCTTTCAAATAGGCACTTAACTAATCTCTTTTAGATTTCAATTTATTTATTTATATTTACTGTCCATTTTAAATATTACGAAATTTGAGTTCAGTGAACTTTTCACTCCTTCCCGAAAAATAAAATAATCAAAACCTGGATCTGACTAATTTTGATTTTGTTTTTTAAAAGAAACTGTTTCAAATAAAACTGATTTTCAAACAGTAAAATAATAAAACTTGCTTGAATCTGATTGGATTTAAAGTTATAAATAAATTATATTTATTTACAAGAACATGATTAATGAATTTTTATATTTACAAAATTATCACCGTAAAATAATATAAAATTAAGAAAATTGAATTTATTTATAAAAGTGCCAATATTTTTTTAGAACATCTCTAATCTGTTCTCCTTTTTTTTAGTTTTAAAAACTTAAAAAAGTTATTTTTTAAAAAATCATTTTAAAAACAAGCATTTAAAAAAAAAAATTGTTCTTTTTTTTTAAAGAAATTGTTTTTAGAAACAGAGATCAAACGGGTAATTATTAATTTAGTCTTGTTTTGATTTACTTTTACCGAATCTCAGTAAAAGTAAGTAAAAAAAATATGAATTAATGATTATATAACTCAAACTAATTTAATTATTTACATCCACTCTACCCGCCTTTTAAAATATGAATGTTTGATGCAGCAAAATCAGGAAAGGTCATGATTTTAGAATATATTTTAAAGTACAATCCAAATTTGATGATGAAAGTGAATTCCAAAGGACAAAGCTTATTTCACATTGCTATTTTATATCGACACATATCTGTATACCGACTAATAATGAGTAAGGGTGCATACAAAAATTTTATACTGCGGCTGGTTGATTGTGATGGAAACAATGTTCTTCATTTAGCTGGAAAGTTGTGTGCTGAAGAAAGATTTGGATCATCAGTATGTCTAGTTCTAATTTGCAGTGAGGAGATGTGGTTTAAGGTGTGCATCTACCCTACACTACACTACATTATTACCATTTTGATATACAATTAAGGGGAGGTTATACTTATTACTTATTTTTTCTTCTTATTATCTCTTACTACCAAATCTTAACCATTGATTTTCGTCAATTTAACGGTTATAATTTATTAGATCACACTTATTAATTAATTATTAAATTCCAATAAATTATAACCATTAGATTGGCAAAAATCAACGGTTAAGATTTGGTAGTAAGGAGTAATAAGAAAAAAAGTAGTAAGAATAACATTTCCCTATAATTAATTATCTTACTCTTTCATTTGTTAAAATGACTTTAATTTTTTTTTATTTTTAACTTATATATAGGAAGTGGAGAGGATAGTTCCACCTGCATTAAGAAGCATGAAAAATAAGGATGGTTGGACTGCAAAAGAAATATTTTATAGAGAACACAAAGAGTTAATTGAAAGAGCTATATCTGAACTGAAGGGAATTGCAAGTAATTACCTAGTTGTAGCAACTCTTATTGTCACGTTAGGTATAACTGGAGATCTCGCAATTCGTACTAATAATATTAAAGGACGGACTCCAATATTCTCTGACTCCAAATGGTACATTATATTTGCTCTATCAATTGCACTTGGATTAAGCTTATGCACAATATCTATGTTCCTCTTCACTTCGGTTATACTCCCTACAGTCTGGAAGCCAAAACGATGTTATGTGACCTCTCAGCTAATAAGAGTTGCTTGTGCGTATTTGATGCTGTATTTCTCTGTTGGAGTCATGCTCACCTTTTCTGAAGTATCTGGTGCGGTTTTGATCTACAGCTTCTTCCCCAAATGGGTCTTGTATGTTATTGCTGCACTTGATTGTACTCCACTCATCTTGTCTCCTTTAATTTACAATTATACTGTGCATATTGCTCTGCAATTCACACTGTGCTATTGCGAGCAAGTTGCAATGAGAATGCTCTCAAGAATGGGGATTAAGTGGAATCCTATTTACATTCTTTTGTAAATATAGCGAAGCATATATTGTCTATCATGTTTTGCAATTTCGCATTTATCTTTTCCTGATCAATTGATTTAAGTGGCTTCTTATAATGGAGGGTGAATATGTGTTATGACTTCAAAAATAAAACACTTTTTGAGAGTATCACAATAGCTTAATTCTACAATTTAATACAAAAAAAAATTACTCAATATACAATGAGACAATCACAATTTATAAAACAGCCTTGCAAAGCAGAAAGTAGTGATACTTTCAATCTTTATTTAGAAAATCAAAAGGATAAGTCTGAGATAAAGATACACAATGTTTTATCTTGGTTCGCTACCCTTAGTGCAATGGGATAACTACGTCAAGACTGAAACATGTGATGTAATTTTATTAAACCAAAAATAATGATTTACAACCACTCAAACACACATAAGATTGAACTAAAATAGCTCTAGTACTTCAAGAAAATCCTAGATGTTTTAACAGCCTCAATTTCAATGAATTGAACCACAATCTAAGCGTAGGAGTCTCACTACTCCACCAAGTCAGAACCCTACACCCTTGTAATTGGCTTGGGGTCTCCAAGACTTGTGTTCACAACCAGAAGTAAGCAAGGATTTCCAACCACTTAGTTGAAATCCACACACACCTTAGGATTATCTAAGCACACACACAGGCACTTCAACATAATCAATACTCTATGCTATTTTCTAAAGAATATTGAATCTCAAAGGTATACTATCCTATCACACACAATATATAATGAACTTTCAACCAAGCTCCATATTCAATGAAAGATGCAACAAATTTATGAGTTTATAAAGATACCAAAAAGTCCCAAACGAATTTCAGAAAAGATTTCTTTTACAAGATGTGGTGAGGGTTCCAATCCAATGCCTGCTCTCAATAATCTACTTGTTTCTTACCAAGTTTATTTTTCAACATGATCTTGCACTGAACAAGATGTGGCCTCTGCGATGCTTTCATATAAATGCTCGAAGGAGAGAAAACTTTCAAGAATGGTATTAAAAGCAATGGGTTTTCTCAAAACAATCTAATAAATCGTGAACAGCTCTTGCAAGTGGTGTAAATCGTACACAAATTCTTCACTCACTCTCAGTTTTTAATCATAGAAGAATTTGATTCTTGAAGAAAAAAACATTTCACTCATGGAAGGGCACTTGACCGGGAGAGAGAGAGCGAGAACTTTTTCTTTTTTTCTTTGTTGAATGATGATGATGCCTTTTTTTATCAGGTCCAAAGATGATTGATGACTAAACTATAATCTAAATTAATAACTAATGATTAAACTAAGCTAAAACTACTGCTAAACTATGAAAACAATTAAAAGATAAGTTTCAAGTATTCAAAAGATAGATTCTGGATTTATTTTTCCAATATTATAACTTCACCAGAATGCAGTCCATCATCCATCAGTAACCAGAACACTCATGTATGCAGGGGCTCTCACCAACCGTACATTTATACTAGTTCTCATATCTCTATTGTTACATAGTTATTAAATCATTAAGTGCAGATTCTATATTAGTAACACTCTTATTATCATCAAGTATTAAAATTTTCAATCCTTGTTTGCTCTTTACTCTCGATAGTGCAACATATAAGCCCATAAGTGAAAACGGGCTTAGGGAGATAAACACCAACATGAGAAAGTGATTGTCCTTATTATTGCAAATGAAACGACCAGGGGAAACTGTCTTCTTTGGAAATTGACAGGAAATGCATGACTAGATGGGCTCATCCTCATTCTAGGGATTAGGACTGTTTGTCCTATATTGCTTCTTGTAAGAACAGTTTCCTGAACAACTCAATTGCCTAATCTTGAAATAAGCAATCTTGTGTCATTGCATAAACATCTTGACTGATCAATGTTCCTCAACATCATAACACATTAACCTTCAAAGTTAATCTATGATTAGGAATTCCTGAACATGAGAAAGTATTTAAAATCTCAGGTGATAATTCAGCATCCTCGAGTTCAGAATTATTATCTTGCTTCAAAATATTATCTGAACTCGGATATATTTTCTCTTCACATGGAATCAAAGACATTAGAAGGTCGTTTAACATGGCAACATCTACCAATTTGGGGGTTAAAATTGCACGCTCTTTAAAGAACATGGGATCTAACAAATTATCCAATACTTTTGGGTACACAAAATCAATCAAATTCTAAAGTGGATGTTCTGATTCTTTAATTGATAATCCATCTGGAATTACGATCATAGATTCTCCATCAACATCATCTCCAAGATCACCATCCCCTACTTTAAGAAGCCATTCAGAAAAATCTTTTATCTCCATCAAATTTTCAATGCCACTTCAAAAATTAAGACACGTGTTCTTGGTCAAAGTTAATAACTGACAATGAGACCAAAGATAGGAAGAATTTATGGTTGCATTCACTATCTCTTGCCTGCTTCCATGAGGAATAACAGGTAATATGTGCCGAAAGTCACCTCCCAAACAATAACTTTTCCACCAAATGGCTTATCTATACAACATGCATCAAAAAATTTAAGAACATCTCTAAGTGTTTTATCCAGAGCCTTAAAGCAAAATCTTTGTACCATTGGAGCTTCGTCCCAAATGATTAACTTTGTTTTTGACAGTAACTCAGCAAGCGTAGAGTCTTTCTTTATATACATGTTGGGTCCTCAGAGATTTGAATAGGAATACAAAATCTAGAATGTGTTGTTCTTCCTTCAGGAAGCAGAAGGGAAGCAATTTCGCTAGAAGCGACATTAAGAACAATTTCACCTTTTGCTCTAACGTATGCTGACAGAGTATTCCAAATAAATGTTTTTCCTGTACCACCAAAGCCATAAAGAAAAAATTATCCTCCTGTACATGATGAAATTGCTAAAATCATAAACTACTCTCTGCTCATCCGTAAGAGAATTCATTAATCTTGCATGCTCTTCTATCAATGAAGATCTGTCATACAATAATTCATTAAGCACTAATCTATTTTGCATATCAAACAAAGACAGACTCATTATCTGAGACATTAATGTGTAATCATTTAGACCTCTACCATTGCTCTGCGGACTCATTACTTGTACACTCTTTTTGAATATTAAGAAGGATTTGAAGATAAGAATCTTCTCCATTTTTATGATTTATTCTTCCAATTGAAAATCCTTTTTTCTCAGGTGTCATTCTTGCGTATCTTCTCTATAAACAAACTGAGTTGGAATCTCGGCATAAGTAAGTTGTCCCATTCTTGGGTATCTTCTCTATAAACAAACTGAGCTGAAAACTCGGCATAAGTAAGTTGTCTCCCTTCTGGATATTTTTTACTTGCATCCATCCAGGACTCAAAAATTGATCTTTTAGACTCCACTCTTGTCTTTACATCAGATATAAAAGCACCATCACTGAAAACAACATTTTTTCTTTGGGCAGGTGAAATGGCAATCTTTGAACATGGGGTATCTGCAATGAATATCGAAACCAAAAATTCTCCAAGCAGCTTCACATGCAGATACATACCTATTATAAATAAAAAGGCGAATCAAAGAAGGTTAAAAAAATTATGCTTAAAGATGAGGAAAAAAATAATGAACCAACACTTTGCTTCAAGATACAAAATACGAACCGAATCATTTTTACCACTATGTATATCACATTTTAAAAACCACAACCTTAATTTATTGCTTTTAATTATGAATGCACGAAGGAGTGCAACCAATCCATCATCATTAAACATATTGATGATATAAAAGAATGAATAAGTGCATTTATAGCTTTTAGATTTCCAATAAGGAACTCGTTGACATGAAATATCTTATTAATGCTTATTGAATAGTTTTTTACGTCTAAAAAGATAGCAAATGGAAACAGTTTTTTTTTAAAAAAAAAAAACAATCAGAAGCCAATGTAACTAAAATGCCAAAATGATGTTGCGATGAAGTGGTAAATCCAGCATCACCAGATACAAACTTTTTTTGTCCACCAACTTGGCTCCATCGCAACATCAAGTCTTCATTTAAATATACAAGTTTTGTTCTGAGTCACTAAACAAAAGATATGCTCCCTAAATGCCAAAAAAAAGATATCAGAATAATGAATACAGAGCGGTCAACATTACTCCTTCTCAAGTTTAAGTTTTTTCGAAGGTCGGACAACAGAGCACATAAATTCATCGTCAACAGCAGGGTTGCCGCTCTCTACATCGTTTTAAGAACAATGTTTGGCATTATGAGATTCAAAGTAAATGTCGTACACGTTTGGCCTGTATTCCGATTTCTCATCAACATCATCGTTAATCTTCACTGCATGAAGAAAAGGTTTTTTATCTGTAATCCATTCCAATGGTCCCTCTACAAACTTATCCAATGAAACATGTTCATACACAAAATCATCTTCGATAGTTTGTTCAAATTATTTGCACGTAATCTTAATGTTGGCGAGATCCTTCATGGAATCAAAGGCCATCTTTCCAAAAATCAACAGTAACACATCAGTAAGTAAAGACTGCAGGGATTCAGCGTCGTAGATCTCAATCTTTCTTCGCTTTGAAGATGATGATTCAATCATTGAACCAAAAAGAACACGCCATAAACACGATGAGGTTTAAGGGAAAATGCAATGGTTTTCCAGAAAAATGATGCGTCTAGTATATAATGACAAATGAAAGACACAACGTCTGATGTTTACAACGTTTCGAATACAAAACTGCTAACAATTTAAAATGTTCGTTTAAGTGTGGAATTTTGAATTTAGTACGAAAATCTCATTCAGTAATGTTCCTATATGCAATCGTAATTTAAAACGTTTCGAATAAATAAAAATCTATACCATTATCTCTTTTCAGTAAAATATAACCGAAACCCGGAGCGTTATATGTTGAACAATGATGACTTTAGAAGTTTCATCTGCCATTATATCTTTATTCAATACAACTTTTCATTTGTATTAATTGAACCACAACGTCAATGGCCAATAAATGATTGTTAAGCATTAAATTATGCTCAATCCTCACCGAAAATAAGCTTAATTACGACACAGTCGTGCCTAAAATAAATATGGAACTTATTCCAAAGCAACAATCATACCTTTCCACACACATTTTGCAAGGACATTAACAAATCCCAATGTGTAAATTCCAACGTTTAAATTCTAGTGTTAAATATTCAATGACACCACAAATAGTGGAACCAAAAGAAATCCTTTAATTGAACATAACACTTTTACGCAGCATACTTGACACAAATATCAATCTTCAAGAACAGCTACAAAGATTTCTTTCAAAACATAGTCCAACAACACCAAAAAATACTACTCCCCAAACGTCATTAGAGACGTTTGTAAAATATTAAGTACAAAGGAAAATATCTATGGCACGCAGAATACAAAAACTATCCCTAGCAAGACGTAAAAAATCCTTGCAACTTTGCTCAATGTTACATATGTCAAGATGTCATGAGCAGATACCATTGCAAAGATCTATATTAATATCTCGTCCGGGAGATCTTTGAGTAATTGAGGAACCCTTTCCTCAATCTTGACATGCTTGAGAGAAGATGGACCTTCCATTCATATAATATTGAAGGTCTTCACCAGTAATGTTTAATAATCATTTTTCCTGCTTGCAACATAAGTAGTGCTTTAAATTTAGTTGCACTGCTGAATTAGGTGGTTTTTATTTATGATATTACGACTGTTCGCATTCACCACTCAAATAGTTTTATTTATTTATTTTTTTAATAAAAACAGATGCCAAAAATTTAAAAAGTCTTGAGTTTGCTGCATAAAATAATTGTATTTTAAATTTTGTTGCATTGCCTGTGTTGGTATTTTAATTTATGATATTACAACTATTCGTATTCACCAATAAAAATTGGCTTACACTTTTTTTGGAAATAGATGCCATAATAATTTGACTCAAGTGGTTTAAAGGCAATTGTTACCAACATCAAATGTTGTGCGGCCATTATTTCTTTATCCTGATTCAAGAAATAATACAAAGCATGTATTGCCTTAAGAATATGTGTCGTCTGATTGTTTGATACATGCAACAATGTATCGAGAAATCATGTATATTAGCATGCATGAAGGCTGATACGGGTATGGAAGAGGGAAGTCACAGGAAGACAGCAAGGGTGAGAGGTTATCCAGCTTGGACAAAGGATTATGTGTTGAAGTAGAAGGAGGAAGTTGTAAATAATAGTATATGGGTCTGTGTTGTATTGTGTAGATAGTAGGAACACGTGGCAATGGCATTGAATGTCATCTGTTATCCACGTGTAGGTTGTTAGGGGTTGTTAAGCATACGTGGCAATTGTTGTAACTGTGTATAAAGAGGATAGTTGGATACATGTAAGAAACATTTTTCATGAAATAAGACATTTTCTGTTAGTTACTCAGATACAAACCATCGTGTGTGTATCATTGGTGCTTTCATCACGGTGGATTCACCGACAACATGAAGCTTCAAGAGCTTGCGGAGGAATTTTCGCAATACAGGGAGCAGAATACTCAGAATACGTTGCGCATCGAACAATTGTTGGTATCAATGGAAGCTAGGTTTCATGATTTGCAGAGCAGTTTTAGGGAAATTCTTCCTCAGGTTTCAAAGATGTCAGAGGAACAAAATTCTTCTCAATCGCATCGTGGAGGCCATCATCAGAATGGCAATGCAGAGGATCCGCGAAATGTGTTCAAGTTTGTTAAGCCGGAGATTCCTAAGTTTGAAGGTACGGAACCTAACTCATGGATTTTTAAAGCAGAGTTGTTTTTCAAGATTCAACAGGTTCCAGAACAATGGAAGGTGGAGTTGGCTGGGTTACGGATGGAAGGAGTGGTTGCGGATTGGTTCCAATGGATATTCAGTAGTGGAACGGTTCGATCTTGGGAACAATTTACGCGCGCGGTCCGTGAGCGTTTTGGTCCATCTAGATATAAAGATGTTCGTGGTTTGTTAGCTAAATTGATGCAACACGGTTCGTTGGCGGATTATATGGCGGAGTTTCAACGGTTGATGAATCAAGTTTCTAATGTCAGTGATGATTTGTTGATGACGTTCTTCATTGCTGGATTGCAAGCAGATCTGCAAGGCGCAATTCAATTGCGTTGGCCATCCTCCTTGCATCAAGCTATGCAGTTGGCTATAGCTTATGATAGCCATCATGTGGAATTGCGGTCCTCATTCACAAGTCACTCCAAGAAGACGTTTCAGCGACCTTATTTGGCGGGGCAAGCAGAGAAGAACATGACTGGTTCGTTGCCTATTGTTCCAGTCACCAATTCTACTTTGCCTGTGAAGAAATTGTCGCCGGAGGAATTGCAAAGAAAAATGGATTTGGGGCAATGTTATACCTGTGAGGAAAAATGGACTTCTAAGCATCGTTGTAAGTCCAGAATGCTGTTGTTGGTAGGTGAGGAAGACATTTCTGATGGAGAACCGGAGGAAGAGATATTGTGGAGAAAGGATGAGATTGTAAATTCGCGGGTAGATGCAGCCTTACATTCTTTTTCTGGTACAGGTAGTAATCGTTCTCTTTTGTTAATGGCTGAGGTTGGGGGGAAAGGAGTTCAAGTTTTGGTGGACTCTGGTAGTACACATAGTTTCATTAGAAGACAGTTGGCTGAAGAATTGCAAATCCCAATGCTGCGTGCTACTAAGATGAGGGTGTTTATGGGGAATGGTGAGTTCATGCTATGTGATAAGAAGTGTTGGCAGGTTCAATTGTGGATTCAAGGTCATTGTGTTATCACAGATTTGTATGTGGTGGATTTGATAGAGTTACACATAGTTCTTGGTATGCAGTGGTTGGTCACTTTGGGAAGAGTAACTCATGATTATGGTGAAGGGTTGATGGAGTTCACATGGGGTGATAAATTAGTCACTCTGAAGGGAGTTTCGAAGCCTGTAGAGTTGCACCCAAGGACTGTAACAGCTGCTACTGGAAATTTGCTGGCTTTGCACATGGAGGATGTGACTGTTGCAGAGGTTAATTCTGAGTTGTCCTTATTACATGATCATGTCCCTGCTCAATTGTGGAGAGTGCTAGTGGCTTGTCAAGCTGTGTTTGAGATACCAACTGCATTACCACCATGTAGAGAGATGTCTCATGCAATCAATTTGTTGAATGATTCGAAACCTGTGAAGGTGAAGCCATACAGGTATCCTTACCATCAAAAGGAGGAGATTGAGAGGCAAGTTTCGGAATTGTTAGCTAAGGGATGGATTCAGCAAAGTCATAGTGCTTTTTCTTCCCCAGTGCTGTTAATTAAGAAGCAAGATAACTCATGGAGAATGTGCATAGACTATCGTGCTTTGAATGCTGAAACGGTTAAGGATGCTTTTCCCATACCTACCATTGAGGAGCTGTTAGATGAATTGTACAGTGCGAAGGTATTTAGCAAGTTAGACTTACGTTCGGGTTATCATCAAATCCGGATGAGAAGTGATGATATACATAAGACTTCTTTCTGGACTCATGATGGTCATTATGAGTTCAAGGTCATGCCATTTGGTCTCACAAATGCTCCGGCTACCTTTCAAGCTGCCATGAACAGGATTTTTCGTCCTTATTTGAGGAAATTCATTGTTGTTTTTTTTGATGATGTTTTGATTTATAGTTCATCTCTCACTGATCATGTGCACCATTTGGAGACAACTCTGACATGCTTATTGCAGAATTCTTTTTTTGTCAAGTTGAGTAAATGTCAGTTTGGAAGTACAGAGATTTCTTATCTGGGACATGTGGTGACAGATTTGGGGGTGAAGGGAGATCCCAGGAAAATTACAGCAATGACATAATGGCCCATACCTCAATCTTTGAAACAGTTGAGAGCATTTCTGGGGTTGACAGGATACTACCGAAGGTTTGTTAAAGGGTATGCTTCAATTGCTCATCCTTTGACTGAATTATTAAAATTAGACAAATTGGTGTGGGGTGCTGCTGAGTTGGCCGCTTTTACTAATCTAAAGCAAGCAATGGCTTCTACACCAGTGTTACAATTACCTAATTTTCCGGCTTCTTTTGTGGTCGAATCTGATGCTTCAAATGTGGGAGTTGGAGCTGTGTTGCTTCAGGAAGGCAAACCCATTTCCTATTTTAGTAAGAAATTGGGACCTCGAATGGCAGTTGCTTCAGCTTATGTTCGAGAATTATATGCAGCCACTGAAGCCATTAAGCGTTGGAGACATTATTTGCTTGGTTCTCATTTTATTCTTAAGACAGATCATCAGAGTTTAAGGGAATTGCTCAAGCAATCAGTACAGACTCCGGAGCAGCAGAAATATGTATATAAGCTGATGGGTTACAATTTTACAATTGAATATAAATCGGGTACATCAAATGTGGTGGCTGATGCTTTGTCACGCCAATTTCCAGAAGATAATTCGGCTACTTTGCATGCATTTTGCTTTGAACCGACTTTGGATATATGGGAAAAGGTGAAGCAGGAAAATAAGGTGGATCGGGAGTTGTTGGACATTCACACAGCATTGGATCAAGGTTCAAATCTTGACAGTGCTTTCAGTAAGCGGGATGGAATGATTTTTCACAAAAATAGATGTTGGTTGGGTTCAGAATCGGAGATCAAGGAGGTTTTGTTGGTAGAAGCTCATTGTTCGAAGTTGGGAGGTCATGCTGGGGTACAACGTACATTCTTACGTTTGTCTACTTCTTTTGCTTGGAGGAATATGCGTAAGGATGTGAAGCATTTTGTTAAGGAATGTGTGGTTTGTCAACAAATTAAAAGCTCCACTCAGATGCCTTTTGGGTTGTTGCAACCTTTACCAGTCCCGGATGCTATGTTTGATGATCTGACCCTGGATTTCATTACTTCTCTTCCTCGTTCTCAGGGCTATACTACTATTTTAGTAGTTGTGGATAGGTTATCCAAATATAGTCATTTTGGAGCTTTACCATCATCTTTTACTGCTGTATCTGTAGCTCAATTGTTTTGTGAAATAGTAGTTAAGTTGCATGGTTTTCCCAAATCATTGGTCTCTGATAGAGATCCCATTTTTATGAGCAAGTTTTGGCGTCAACTGTTTACCTTGAGTGGCACCAAATTGCTTGCTACCACGGCCTGTCATCCTCAAGGAGATGGTCAAACAGAGGTAACAAATCGTTACCTTGAGCAATATCTTCGAGCTTTTTGTTCAGAACAAAATAACAGGTGGTATCAGTTGTTGTGTTGGGCTGAATTGCATTATAATACGTCGGTGCATTCTTCTCTTCACATGTCTCCATTTCAAGCTTTGTATGGGAAGTTACCAACCTTGGTTCCTCCGTATCACAAAGGTGTTGTACAGGTAGAAGCCATTGATACAATGTTGCAACAAAGATAGCAGGTTTTGGGCCAATTGAAACTTCAATTGGAACGAGCTCAGTTGAGAATGAAACAGAATGCTGATAGGAGTCGACAGGAGCGAATTTTCCAGGTGGGAGACATGGTTTTGGTTCGTTTACAACCTTATAGACAACTTTCGGTGGAGAGACGTGCCAATCATAAGTTGGCTAAGAGGTATTTTGGCCCTTTTTCAGTTAAGCAAGTGGTTAGTCCAGTAGCTTATCGGTTGACATTACCTGAAGGGAGTCTGATTCATCCCACGTTTCATGTCTCTTTGTTGAAACCATTTTATGGATCTAAGGATGGGAATTATGCATCTTTACCCATTTCTAGCAATAACAACAGACCAGTTCAACAACCAGTGGCTGTTTTATCTTCACGTAACCGCACGGTAAGAGGGAGGCTGGTGACAGAGTTGTTGGTGCAGTGGTCTGCTACAGTTCCGGAGGACGCTTCTTGGGTTGATAGCAAGGAATTGTCTCAAGTTTATCCTGACATCAACCTTGAGGACAAGGTGACTGTTGCAGGGGAGGCTGTTGATACGGGTATGGAAGAGGGAAGTCACAGGAAGACAACAAGGGTGAGAGGTTATCCAGCTTGGGCAAAGGATTATGTGTTGAAGTAGAAGGAGGAAGTTGTAAATAATAGTATATGGGTCTGTGTTGTATTGTGTAGATAGTAGGAACACGTGGCAATGACATTGAATGTCATCTGTTATCCACGTGTAGGTTGTTAGGGGTTGTTAAGCATACGTGGCAATTGTTGTAACTGTGTATAAAGAGGATAGATGGATACATGTAAGAAACATTCATGAAATAAGACATTTTCTGTTAGTTACTCAGATACAAACCATCGTGTGTGTATCAAAGGCAATCCACTATAGTTGGCCAACGCCCAATGCTTCTTCATTCTTTGAAAAACGTTTAACGACTAACAAAAAATGAGAAAAGCATTATCCATATTCTAGCGATGGCAATTAATAACTGTTAATTCCAAAGACCTTTTCACATAGGAATCTTTTGAAAATGTTGGGAATTGGTAACTGGTAATCAATACAATTATGTTTAATCGTCAGGTGAAAAAAGTGTGATTATAAAAGAGCCATCGTTTGAAATAAATGTGGACCTTATTCCCAACAACCTTCCCACCCACATTATGCAATGACATTATCAAATTCCAATGTTCAAACTCTATAAACTTTATCCCACAGGTTTAACGATGCACCAAGCCAATTCTTTGCCAGACATTTAATTATTTTATTAAGTATTTTTTTTGATAGTGGAACGTAAAGAAAAAAAGATATTCAGAAAAAAAAGCTCACATTCTCCATGTATACAAAAGGGAAAAATATAGATAAATAGATTATGGAATATTAAATTTTGGAGACAGTGTTCAATACTCAATGGCAATACGCTAGTGCAACCAAAGGGATTACTGTGATTGAATATAACATTTTTACGCAGAATATTTGATAAAGATATCAATCTCGAAGAACAACCACAAAGACTTACTTCCCATACGTCATCAGAGACGTTTGTAAAATATGAAGTACAAAGGAAAATATCTATGACACATTTGTAATATATGTTTATCATTAAGTTCACGCGATACTCAACATGTCACAAAGGACTCATTTCAGCGAGGCAGTGGAATTTGCGTACACTATGATTTGAAGCCTTTATTCCATGGTTGTCTTTGTTTTTTGTATTGGGAGCCAAAAACTTTAATACAGTGATAACCTTGTTCATTTCCACAACATTGATTTAATAAAATAAAAAATATCCACATCAATAGCACTTTAGATAGATGAAATTGATATTGTTAATCAAGACAATTACAATGCGACGATGATATAATTATCATTTAGATAGATGAAATTGAAATGCAATTGTGAAATTTCTCCATCAATTACACATTCCCTTTTAGCATCAAAGCGCATCCATGTACAACACAAAGACTTCAAGTTTTCAGAGCTCATGTCTTTTTGCAGCGGGGACAAAAAAAACACATAAAACCATCTCCATCAGCGTCATTGGAATTCACCGAAGGTATTAACAAAGACAAAGTCATCAGCAACACTTCTGCATTCATTGAAGTCTCAACTATAAATGCACTGACAATAATATACAAAATCATATAGGCATTAGGCTTCGTCTTGCAGAGCGCAGCTCGTTCCCGCACAACAGTCCAAATTTTTTTCTTCACACTGACAACAATAATATGGATTTATATTCAAAAACATATGTGTTCTTCACGATATTGCTCCAAAAGATAACTATACAAAAAGATGTCAATAAAAAGATGTCATCAGAAATTTAATAACACTACAAAACCTCAATGTAACACCACGAAACGTCAATAATGTAACACACAAATAATTTCACAAACTCTATTGAAATGATGCAAGCATAAATAAATTGAACCCTTCACATTAAAGCAACACAATCTCCATCGTTTGAAGGGGGAAACGCTGAATATGTAAATAATCACTCACAGTTGAATGAACCCATCCACCCTAAAAAATGAATAAATTAACATCAGTATAAAATTTATGAAAACAAATTCACAGCGTTTGTTCGTAAAGAAACCAAAAATTATACCAATAGAACAATTCCTACACACATGAACGAAAAAAAGAAATGCAAGCAACACAAATATTTGAATCAACACTTTCCTATTTATACACAAACTAATTGCATAATTTTCGAAGAACCATTCAAAGAAATAAATCCTTTTATTGAACGTAGCGAAATGAATAGACCCAACATTTTTCAATGCAAAAGGTAGTGAGATTTTTGTATTCAAAAAGTGAACTGCGACCCACTAGGGCTAGCCTAGTGGTGGTGGGGTGTGTGTAGTGTTTAGTGGGTGTGTGTTGCATATCAATTACCATTTACTTCAAAAAAAAAAAGTGAACTGCAATAAAAGCCGCACTATTTTCATAGGAATGCATTAATAATAATTTTTGTTTAAAATATTTCTGTAAGAGGAAAAAATTGAAAAAATTGAATGATATGTAGTTGTAGATAAAGTGGAGAATGCATGAGAAATGAACACGTAAGCAAACTTGCCAACAAATGGTTTTGCTCTATAATATATATATATATATATATATATATATATATATATATATATAGCAAACTTGCCAAGAAATGATTTTGCTCTATAATATATATAGATGTTATTATGCTTGTGTTGTTTCTTAGTGTCCATTAAATACAACATATATATATATATATATATATATATATATATATATATATATATGTATCTTGTGTTATTACACATTAAATACAACCAATTTCAATGCAGAGGTGTCAAATTAATCCCTAAGTCAAAGTTACTAAAATTTATCTAATGACGAGGAATCTAGGTAATTTGCACAAGATTATTATATGTTAGAATCTCAATACTATTATTATATAATAAGAAAAATTAATCCCCAACTCATGGGACAACTCATTTTGCCCTAATCTTAAAATACTTTAAAGACAAATCAAATTTTTTTTCTCATAATTATTCAAAGAAAAATTCATTAATAAAAATTTAAATTAAGCTGGACCTCCTTGGAAAAACCCAACAGGACGTTGCTTTATTCTAGAAGAGAATAATAGTTTTTTTTTTTCTTTCTTTGTTTTCAAAAAAAAAAAAAAAAATCCCCAGTTGAAGCACAAGTAAACCTATTGGTATAAGAAGCAAATAAACTTAGGTAGCCTCCTACTTCACTCACTGTTGGCTAAATACGGTTACCGTACTGGTAGCAATGGCGAAGGGTGACGACGCTGTGAGAAGGAAGAAGAACAAAGCTATTTGCAAAAAGCTTAGAAGCAAGAATGACTCTTCCTCTGTCTCTGCAAAGGTAGCCGCACTTATCGCCGCCAAGAAGCGCCGCAAGGCCGGAAAACGCCGCATGTGCCAGGTACCAAATCTATCAACTTGTTATCTTTTTTTTTTTCTCTCTCGATGTTTTCTTATTCTTTCTTTCTTTCTTTTTTTCTTTCACTTCTTCTCTTATTCTATTGGCAATGAACACTATCTTGATAGAATAAAACGCGTTTCTTTTTATTTAATTTTTGATTTGGCTAATTAAGTTTCATGCTATGGCTGTTCTTGTTTCATCACTTATGCTTTACTTTTGCATTATTCTTTTATCATTTATGTTCGGGGGATGCTATGTTTCTTTCACGATCTTACGGTGTTTTTTTTTTTTTTTTTGGTGAAATTTTTTGTTCTTAATTTATTCTGAAGCCATTGGTTCGTTTTTTTTTATTTTTTTTTTTAAAATTTTCTTTCTTTCACTTCGGGTGGTTTGGTTTCACGGCATTTTCTGAACTAAACTGAATTGGTATATAGAATTGCATTCCATGGCATTGGTTCTGTCCTTTTTGGAAAATGATAGAATTATAGTGTACGAAGGATTGCAATCCCTTTGCAATGCTTCCCAATAAGTAGCATTGAACCGTATTTGTCTACAAAAACGCTTTTATACTAAGAGGAGAATCATCAGAAGCACCGTACTAAGCTTACTTCATTTTGAAAGGACTGAACTCTTGGATTCTTCCGAATGTGAGCCTAGAATGATACCCTGGATTCCTCTTGAGGTAGTTGAGAGGGATTTCCGGGTTGGTTATTAACCATTGATGAGGCACGTCAAGAACTCGGTTTTCTGAATTTGGTATCAATCCTCGATGAAATTTGGAGGTATAAATCTAGGTCAAACTCCAGTTGAAACAACTCCTTCACTTTGCAGCTTCTAAAATCTTCTTGGTTTCACATGTTTCTTCCACTTTGAAATATTGCTCCGCGGTGATCAGCCTCCAATAGGCTTCTTCGCCTGTAGATTCTAGAATCATCTCTAATTTTGTATATCATAGCTCTCAGATCGTGAGCTGCAATACCACTTGATAAGAGCCCAAACAACAAGAACGATAATTGAGATGGAAACTTGAGGAGTTTGTATTAAATGTACTACTTTAATCGATAACAGTAGTGGAACTAAGCATTACAATGAGATAGCAAATTACAAGAAGAAATGGAAAAACTGGAAAGAAAAAGGGATAATGGGCATTTGACAGGCCAGTCTCTCTCAGCTCTCTTCTATTACTGACTTCTTCCATACCTATTCCTTCTCCTCTCCCCTATTTAATCGATTCCCTCCCTTTCAGCAATTGCACCTGCTTTTCCCTCCAAGTGGAGTCACATTCCTAATGCTTTGGGTGGGAATGTAACCCCTACACCCCTTCCTAGAATATACTTTAGTGTTAGGGGTTTTTGGGTTCCTATCATTTTCCCAATTTCCTAGTTTCTTTATATTAGGGATTGTAAATCGTGTGTATACATATAATTAGTCATGCTGAGGATTTCCTCAAGGAATTCAGAAATTCATCTCTAACAAAGATGTTAAGAATGCATTGGTGCTATTATTGTTATAAGTGTTTGTAGAATTGTATTCATTTTGATTTCTTCTATAGTTGAATTGTAAATTGACTTTTTTTATGATATTACAGGGGATGTGCTTTAGTCTACCTACGCCAGATGATCCATTCAATGATCAATATGGAAAAAAAGAATTCAAAACAGTAGTTCCTAAAAAGAAAAAAATTTCTCCAAAAGATGAGATGATTCCTCTTAATGGGAAGAGTGCACCTGAAAGGAAAGGAACAGTTGGTGGGAATGTTTCACAGAAATTGAATCATTTACAAAGGGAAAATGAGTATGCCACAGCCACCAATAATCTGGGTGAGAAATGTATTATTAACTCAGAAAGGAAAAATATTAAGGGGACTGAGATACCTGACCTTCGTGGTGCCCAACAGAATGATTGTGAAATTTCAGAGTTCCCTTCTAAGTTTGTTTATTGGTGTCTAAGTTCAATTGAAAATGCATTGCGTCATGGTGATGCCTACACTGATGGAGAGGGCAACTCTTTCTTTCTTAACTCATGGGGATTAGAATTTTCAAAGTGTTATTCTACTGGGAAAGATCTGATGGAGACCAGTGGATCTTCTGCTACTACTGTGCAAATTGCATGGATGGTTTCTGGTGCAGCTGATACTTTTGTGAGAAAAGAGAAACAAGGCTTATCCTTTGTCAGTCCCTTTCTTTTGTTCCTTGTACCTTCCCAAGAAAAAGCTGTCCAGGTTAGATAAATTTCTTCTACATGCTTTCAATTTCATTGCTGCTTCTTTTTCCTTTTGTTTTTCTTAGACGAAAACCACTATACTGACGCATGCACCCACCAACATGTCCTCCCTCCTCCTCCTCTCCTTTTATTCTCAAAAGGAAGTTGAGCCATGGGAGCCCACCATCATTGTCTTTAAATTTGATGTTATTTTTTATTTATTTTTTGTATTATTTGAAGCTTGACTTTATTTTTTGCTTATGTCAAATTCAAGAATATATATTGGGTGGTTTAAAGACTCTATAATGGAGAAGATTCATGTACTTATTCATTTAGTGATTTAGTATGAATGCTGTTAGAGAATAGTAATATAAACCATTAAAAAGGCCCTTACCCAACACCTTAAGGTTTTGAGTTGAATCGGACAATTGGTTCTTTATATGATATCAGAGCCTCGTGTTTCGGGTTCGATCCTTACCGCCCCCACTTTCTCTTGTGGTATTTCTTGGCACAGGTAGGTGAGTTTGTACATTGTCCACTTTTGAAACCCAGTGGGCTCTCGTGTGAGGGGGTGTGTTAGAGAAGTATATAAACCATTGATAGGCCTTCACTCAACAACTTAAGCTTTTGGGTTAAATTGGTTCTTTGCAAATGCCACTAAGCCACAGTTCATGATATGACTTTTTGTTATGCTATTTAATAAAAGGCAATATTGATATAAGGATTAATAAAAGGGATGAAAATTTCACTAATTTTGCTTGTTGCTGTGGACCATTACAAACTCTTGACTTGTTTGTTGATAACTTGGATTCTAAAAATATGAAATTGATGCACAGGTTCGAACAGTTTGCAAGCCTTTAAAATCTCTAGGAATACATACAGTGAGTATCCATCCAGGTGCTTCCTTAGATCATCAGATTGAAGGGTAATTGTTGAAACTTTATCTTTGTTTTTCATTGCATGATGTGTGTGACCACAATGGTATGATATGCTCAGAGCTTAGGGAACTTTTTGTACTGATTGTTTTGTCTGATAATGCACGCCGCTGTTCTATCATCCAAGTTTATTGGCAAGTAATTGTTTTCCGATGCTCATTTATTAAGCTTTATTTGGTAAGATATCTGGAGTGTTTTCTGGTTGATTTTTAGCCTATCAAATGGTATGGACCAAGGATTGGTGTGTGACATCCTTGTCTCGTTTCTTACACATAAATTGTAGACATCTTTACCTTGATTCTTTCTTCTGGCATGTGCAAGTTTATACGTGAGAGCTGATGCAATGCAGGTATAAGTAATTTTAATATGTATGTGTGCTTGCTTTCTTTTCTGTTTTTTTAGTACATTTGCTTTCTTTGTTAGAAGAGGAAATTAAATTAAAGAAACAATGTAGGGGAGGGAGTATATCAGTTGACGATAAGATATCCTGCTAAATGAAACAAGAACAATCTAAGCCCTAACAAGAAGAACATGTTTGTCACATTTCTTGCAGATAAATTGTAGACATTGTTATCTTGAATCTTTCCTATGTGCATGTGCAAATTTATACTTGAGGGCAGATTCAGTGCATGTGTAAGTTGTTTTAATTTGTATGACTGTGTGCTTGCTTTCTTTGATAGAAGATGAAATTATATTAAAGAAACAAAGTAGGAGAGTACTTCAGTTGATGATAACATAGTTATCAATAACGCGCTATAGTGCTCCATCGAGCGTAACAGAGGGCCACCGCGATTTCTGCTATGCGATATTATGATTTGCTATAGCAGTTGAAATCACGTTGCCATGCTGGAGCACTTTAATTGTAGAAGACCGAGTCATCTCCATCTCGGCTAGGACTCTGATACAGACCAACGGCAATTAACAAGTTTATAATGAAAAAGGCAGAACCAGATCCAATTTTATATATGAAATCCTATTAATATTCGTATCAAGTAAGGGAATTATAAGTTCCAAAGACAACTTCAATTGCAACAACAGAGGCAAATTGACTAACAATGCCAATTAAACTCCTCTTATAACAGAAATACAGAGCAACAATGGAAATAACAGTGCTGAATAAGAAAGATAATTGTGAAGCAGTTGGAGAGGCTCCACTCTCTCCCAAGGTGCCAATCCCACTTTCTAAATTGATGATATCCATTCCCTCTGCTCTTCCACGTTATTTATCTGTCCCTCATCCACGTTCCCTTGCGTTCCCATCTTCTGTTGTAACCAACTTGCTAAGTAAGCAACAGCATTGTCAGCACTTGGATCCTTGCTATTTGGGCTTGGGTCAACAGCCCAAATTCTTCTATATTTGTCTCTTTTGTACACCTTATTGGGTTTGGAGTGGTTTGTATCAGACTCCTCTGCTCATATCCCTTTAGCTAGAGCCCTCCACCTTATGGGTCGCCACTCTAAGGTCCCTTGATTCCACCCATAAACTTGCCAGCTATGAAGTCGCCCTCTGCTGCGGAGAGCGCTGGTCAACAGGGCTGAGCTGAAGATGGCCTTGAATATGTGGCAACGAGTTGATTAGGTGGTGGAAGACTTGGTGGAGGCGGTGGGATGGGAGAATATTAATCGGAGGCGCTGTGTTTGTTGGGGAAGTGTTTCGATTGGAAAGGGATGAAGGGAGGGGCTAAAGATGCGTTCCACAAGTATTACAATTTTTCTTTTTTCTTTTTCTTTTTGGTTAAGATATTAGGCAAATCATGTTTGTACTTTTTATTGAGTTGTGTTGATTTTATTTTATTTTTCTTTTTTTGTAATACTAGCAATGGCATGACATTGGACGTTTAAAACATAAAAGTTGTTAAAAGACATTGTGTTATGATTATTTGTTAAAAATAAATGTCTTTATTTTTGAGCATTTATATGTGTAGTTTATCTATATTAGAGGTTTATGCACAGGACTTTGCTGTTGTGCTATACCCCTATGTGCTATAGCACTATAGCATTTTCAGGGAGTCGGCCAATAAATGTGAGAAGAAAGACAAATGCACTGTGGATGATAAGATATCCGGCTAAAGGAAGCCAAAACACTCCGAACCCAAACAACAACAAAAAGACAAATGAACTAAGCAACACTTGCCAATCTCTCTCTATATATGTGAGAAGAAACCCCTTTGGACATACCATGAGGAAGCCAAAACTATTATCTTCCCTTAGAAGATGCCAAGGTAGTAAATGACTCATTTCAAAAGTTCTAGATTTTCTTCCAACTATAGACACCAAATAACAACATTCATTGCACAATGCGAAAAAGCCGGCAACGGGATAGTGACTGGTGGCCTTCAAGAGCACTGAAGACCCTGATAAAAGGCCGCAAAAAGGTGAAAGAAATGACTACAATGAAGGCAGACTTAGGGTTTAGCGGATGAAGAGTCTCCCAAATTGGGAGGTATGATGCCAAGTTGAATATGAGGCCATGTGTATATTGTTGCTTGAATAATCATGTACATAGGGAGCTGGCAATGGGACAGTGACTAGTGGCTTTCAAGCGCACTGAAGGCCGATGGCTACAATGAAGACAGACTTAGGGGGCATTTGGTATGGGAAATTTTTTTGGAATAGTAGGGAAATGTAATAGATAGAGAAATGATTAGAAAGTGAGATAAACTGAAATAGGTAGAAAAATGTAAAAAAAAGTTGTTTGGTGGGGGAAAACTTTACTGGGAAAATTAGGTAACTTTATGAAATCAACAGTGCATTAAAAATAAGATAACCGGTTTTCCGAAAAATCCCACCTTCAAATTGGGTTTTTGAACAGTGAGGATATCTATGTTTCTCATAAATCCATATTTCCTGGATAGATGGGTTTTTGGAGAAAATATGTTGAAACAAACATGGTGTTTCTAAAAGCCATACTTGAGAAACATAATTATCTGCTGAAAACTATCCCAACCAAACACCACCTTAGAGTTTAGCAGAAGCAGAGTCTCCCAAATCAGGAGCTATGATACCAAGTTGAAATATGAGGCAATGTGTATAGTGTTGCTTGAATAATCATGTCCATAGGTTTGCAATATATAGACTTCCAAGCATAATTGCTTTCCTAATAAAGAGCTAATTCTAGGGAACTAAATAATTACTTGCCTAAAATAATGGCTAATCTATGGAAACAAAATATTTATAATAATTACAATTATATAATGAATGTAGGAATAGTAAAAGATGTGGGACTATGACATCACAAACAATGTAACTGGGGAATCATAAATTTCCAGTTGGGTTTATGGAGAAAGTACTTCTCATTAGGAGTAAGAAGATGAAAACACAGAACACAATCAAATAGACCCTATCATTAATCTCTCTATTACTCTTGAAATATCTTGTGTATGAAGTCTGGCCAATGTAAAATAACTGGCTGCTAATCTTAGAATAAGAAAACCCCATTACAAAAAAAATATACTGAAAGGGAGTTCCTTTGTGGATTTTAAGCCTGCAAATCAAGATTTTGATATTTTTTTATAGTAATGACTGTAGTTCAAATGAATGTCTTTACCTTTGAGAGAACCTTTAATTTGCAAATGACAATGCAAGAAGAAACATGTCCCTGTTTCGGGAATAAGTAGGCAATTTCAAGGATTGACAGAACAAGATCCTTGTTTGCATGAATATTTTGAGCATGTACAAGAAATCTCTATCTTTTTTATTGTTTTCTCACATCTTTTACTTTATGGTAATCAGCTTCTTATTCAACATTTGTTTTGTCTTCCACAGTCTGAAAAGTTGTGAGCCTGAGTTTCTTGTTTCTACTCCTGAGAGGCTTTTGGAGCTTGTTTCAATGAAGGCCGTTGATATTTCTGATGTCTCTGTGCTGGTAGCTTTTCTTTCCAATGTCCGATATATAGATGTGTTTCTTCCTTTAATTATCATCTTATACTTAGTCATTGTTATTATCTGTTAAATAATTTTTGACAGCAAGCAACCACGAGGTTGAAATATGAGAATACAAACTTTGTCCCTTCTCGTACTTTTGTCATATTATTATGATCCATTTGGTAGTTGTTTACCTTCTAATGCTTTCATCTTACTTGTCTCTGATTGTTGTTCTGTGTTAGGAATGTCTATGCTAGACCACATGGGAATTATGAGTAAAGGGCATAGGAGGATTTGGGTTGTAACAACGAAGGGTGGGAAGGAAGGGGAAACAGTTGGAATTTAAGATTAAAGGGAGGGAAAGGTATGAGAGAGGATCATCCAGCCATTGAGTGAGTTTAAGGGCCTTTGGACAGGGAGGTTTGCAAGTTTAGCAGTGTTCCATCTTTGGCTTTTTAAGTGATTCAGATATATATATATATATATATATATATATATATATATATATGGGGCATGATATTCTTACACCGGTGTAAGAGTTATAAGTCTTACACTCAATCTTGACCATTGATCCAATTGTATCCAATGGCTCACATTACTAAAAAATTTGAGCCCTTAGATATGAGTGGGATCAACGGACAAGATTAAGAGTGTAACTTTCACTGGTGTAAAATGATCCTGACCCTATATATATATAAAATTGGGGTTTATTCAGCTAATAAGACCCTGGCTGATGGGACCCATAAGTCCCACTTCGAAAACATAAGATTTTGGTGCGAGGTTTATATGGACTTTGGGCTCTCCTACTTTACAAGTTAGCTTTTGGGGTGAGGCTCTACCAAAGTTCGTATCAATTGGTATTAGAGCTTCCATTTGTCTCCCAATTGCAATAAAGCGACGTGGCTAGTGGCATTTGCATTGTAGTGTTCGCTCAAGGCTAGAAAAAACTAGCGCCAAGCTAGCCCTATGGGCATCGGGGTTGTGATCATAGTGGGATGTTACGATCCAATTGCAAGGTATGAGACTTGGAGTCCCATATCGAAAACATAATGTTTTGGCATGGGGTTTATATAGACTTTGGGCTCTCCTACCTTATAAGCTAGCTTTTAAGGTTTGTATCAAAGGCACACAAGGGTTTTACAGAAGTAGAGTCTCTTATATTGGGAGCTTTGATACCAAGTTGAAATCTATAGAATACTTAATATTATTGCTTAATTATTTATGTACAGCGGTTTACAATTTATACACTAATTTGAGTAGTTACTTTCCTTATAAAGAATTTAGGAAGAGCCTTCCTATACAATATTTGTATAACCACAAATCTTCGTATTCCCTTTATTTTCTTATAGTCAACCTCTACCCGATGCTCCTTTGATGTATCGAAGTATTCTAGCAACAACATCTCGGTAAAGTATTCTTGCAACAACATCTCAGTGAGAGTCACACAGAATCAAGAAATTAACACGCTCACAGCAAATGTATGGTCTAGTTAATGTGAGATAATTTGATTTCGTGACTAGCCTTCAATAACAACTAGGATCAACAACTTCTTACCTTGTCCTTGTAGAAGTTTGATTTTGGAATCCATAGGTGTAGCAATGGGTCTACGCTCTCGCCTGCTTGTTTCTTCCAAGATGTCTGGAGTATGAGGAATGTGGCTTCTGTGTTCAAAGAGGGGGGAACGAATTGAGTATGATAAATTTTTGTAAATTCCGTCTTGTTTGTTTCCATTTCACACAAGCTTTGATATATGAAAAGCTTATTAATATACTCAAACAATCCATAATACATAATCTATCATAATTGTATAACCTATTCTAGCGCATACAAGATATCAATGAAGCAATTAAAGTATTAGAAATAAAAGGTGAGGATTAAGGAGATTGCAAACTTTATCCTTAAATACATTGCTATATTTAGGTGATAGAAACTTGGTTAATTTGTACTGAGTTGTGTCTGCTTTTGCCATGTAATTTCTCTTGTTTTGATTTAAGATTAACATTTGTGCATAATTTGTTATTATTTTTGCCAAATTCTTATTATTTGTGAATTGAGTGAAAATTATAAACATCTTTTAATATGAAAATTACTGTATGTGCTGGCATATGGGTTTCTATAAATAAAGTACTACCTGTATTGTATATGACTTGGTTTCAAACTTCTCTTTGTTGTAATTTATCTATTTATCATCATTTGACTAATTACTGTGTTGGCATATAATAGGTTATTGACGGGCTGAATACTATTTGTAGTGCTGGTCACACTGATACAATAAAATTGATCAAGAGTTTCATTTCTGGCAACCCTCGTCTTGTGGTTTTCAATGATTGCTTCAATCATGCATCTATACCAATGGTTCAGTATCTTCTGCCAGGATCAATTTGTAGACTCTCTCTCAATAATTCAATTACCAGCCTAAGCTCATGCATTATCCAGTCAGTTCAAGTGTGTACATCAGAAGAAGATAAACTTGTTGAGGTAAGTCTATTGGTATGCTAGGCATAAAGTCCGCTTTATATATTTATGTATTCGAATTAGCACTTGGGGATCTTTTTTTTCTTGGATTTTTTTTTTCAATTTTTGTTGTTGGGCTACCAGTTCATTCTCTATGTTAGAGAATAATACAAACCATTAAAAAGGCTCTCACCCAACACCTTAAGGTTTTGGGTTGAATTGGTTTCTTACATGGTATCAAAGGCTTCAGTGACCACAAGGTCACGAGTTCGATTCTCATATCTTCCCATTTTCTAGTGGAATTAATTAAGTACAAGGTTATTAGAGAAGTAGCTTACTGTTCACTTACTGTGCATCAGTTTAGTAGCTGATCACAACCCTTGTACTGATTAGTTAGTCAGTTCCTGATTCTCAAGAATTGGTTAGATACTCTATATGTAATGCCCCATATTTTTATTAACTTTTTTTTTTTGGTAAATATATTTTTATTAACTTTAACCTTATGCCTTTTAGTTAATTTGAGGAGCTCAAAGTTTTAAGTTTCGAGGACGGAACTTCTTTTAAGGAGGGTAGAATGTAATATCCCAGAAAATTTATAATAATTTATAATAATAATAAATTATGTTGAGATATATAAAACATATATCGCAACAAATTAATAATAACAATAAACTATAAATTAGTAGTAATAATATATATATATATATATATATATATGTATATGATGGTTATAGATAATAAATTATAATATAAATTTTACATTTGATAAAATGATTTTGTGCGATATATGTGCTATTGGAAAATAATTTTGATACTTTGTAATACTTTAGATTATTTATAATAAAATAATATTAATATGTATATATATATATATATATATTAGATGATAAATTATGATTAATTGATTGATGATTTATGTATTAATGTTTGATCGATAATGTTTGATTAGTAATTTGATTAGATATGATGAGTCAATCATGAGTCAGCCTTGAGTTAACAAATAAGTTAGTTGTATTCTGAGCCATAAGAAATTAAGAATAAAATAGTGTATAAAGCCAAAATCTGAGCCAGATACATCAATAAAGAAAAAGGAAATAAATGCACGAAACCCATATCCGAGCCCAAAACTTCAAATATAAATAGAGGCCTAGCCTAACCAAACCAATTCACTCTTCAACATTTCTCCTCTACTATTAGCATAAAGTGTATAGGGTTATTTCTGTAAATGTACACAGGGGCTTTTCTGTAAATGCTTTCCTTTTGTTTGTTGTAACCGTGTAACTGTTTAGGGGCTATGTGTCATTAGTTGCTCTTCCCTGATCTATAAGATCACACGTGTATGGATTGATACATTCATATTCTGAATACATTGAATGACTACTCTTCTTCCTTCTCCGCTCTCTCTCTTCTTCTCTCATCTCTCTCAACTTTCTTTGATGGTATCAGAGCTCTCTTCCTGAGGGCCTGATACAAAGCTTCTTCATGACTTCCGCTTCGTCTTCTCCATCGCGATCTTCAACCGGAAACGCGTCCATGGAGAATCGTTCGTCTTCGTCTTCTCCGTCACTGTTCAACCATCAGATCTCTGTTAAGTTGACAGAGAGCAATTTTCTTCTTTGGAATCAGGTTGTAGAACCTGTGATTACTTCTCACCAATGTTGCGATCTCGGCAAGTGCACCGATCGTTCCAAGTAATAAAGTGATAAGTAAGATCGTCTCCACAGGGATTGATAAACAATTACTACTATAACCAGTCCTCTTAAGTTAGATAAATCGATTGGTTGTTGACAAATAATTGTAATTTAAAGGACAATAAAAGTGAAAGATTTGTTTTTTGTATTTTTCTGAAAAAGATTTAAAATAGATGAAGAAATGTTTTTGTAGAAAAAGTGATGAAGAAGACTGTAGCCAGGGTACATTCACCAATTGTTCCCAATTTTACTTCGGATTGATTCATAAAACCTATTGAAATTAACAACTCAGACAAATTATCATCTTTTAGAAATAATTAGTTAGATCCCAATCCCTTGGCGATCTAACCCTTTACTTCAATTGGAACCCTAATCCCTTAGTAATTCCGCCTGAAAATAAGCATTATGTAGATAAATCTCACGACTGCAATCCATACAAGTCTATCCCTAGAACATGCATGGAGAGTCATCTTTATCTCCTTTCAGGATCAGTATTCCAACATCCCTATTGTGAATCCTGATCCCCAGAATATTATTCCCTATTAGGTTGATCAGATCTAACAGAAATAATATCAATACGCTCAAGATAAAAGATGAAATATATTAAATTCAATACATAGAATGATTCAATCCTTGTAGCAATTGTTTACAAAGGGATCATGCCCCTGACTACAGAAATAGATCTAGCCAATCAACATCATGATCGCTGATCTGATTTCAACATAAACTGGAAAAAGAAAATAAAGAAGAGTACAAGAACAGAGTGATGAACACGAAGAACGCCTCCTCTAGGTCTTGTGATGTGTGTTTTGAGATCTCTCTTCAGAGGTTGAGTCTCCTTTTATAAGAGAGATTCTGACCTAATTTGCACTTTTGAATCTTCTCACTTTCGCGCCTCCCACGCTCAGAGCGCCACTCCCGCGCTCAGGGCGTGGGAGTTTCTGCCACTTTTTCACCTCCCGCGCTCACAGCGCCATCCCCGCGCTGTGAGCGCGGTTCCTTCTGCCAATTTTTGCTTTCTCGCGCTCTCAGCGCCACTCCCGCGCTGTGAGCGCGGGAACCTAGGTCTTTTTGATATGTTTTTGCCTCCTTTTGTTTATCTTCCTTGATATTCAGACTTTGGATATTTTTACTCTTTTTCTCTGCTTTTCTTGCATTGATTGAGTCATTTTCTTCCTCTTTTTGCCTTGTAATTTCCTATATGCTGACCGCATATCAACCAACTTCAACACTTTTTAGTTAACCCTAAAATACCTCTTCAGTACGATTCTGAACAAAATCGCGTGGATGAAGCTGTCAATCCTCTGTATACGGAGTGGCTGCGTCAAGATCAGATGCTTCTCTCCTGGCTTCTGTCCACTATTTCTGAAGATATCCTGAATGAAATTCTAGGTGTTCGTCATGCTTATGAGGCCTGGGATCAGATCCACAAATTTTTCCAAGGCATGATGAGATCCAAAGCTCATCAGCTCAGATCTGAACTTCGAACCATTAAAAAAGGTGGTAGATCTGTTGCTGAGTACCTTAGACGTGTGAAATCTCTATGCGATGAACTAAAAGCAATCAAAAGTCCTATCTCGATTGAAGAACAAACCGAGTTGATACTTGCTGGCCTTCCTTCTGATTTCAACGCTTTTGTTACTTCAGTTCGAGCTCGTGAAAATCCTTACACTCTCACCGACTTGAGAGTTGAACTGATGTCTTATGAAATAATCCTTGCAAGACAAAATGAATCTCTTCTCTCCGATTCTATTTCTGTAAATGTTGTGCAGAAGGCTCCTACTTATCCGAAAGATACATATGGTTCTGGCTTCACACCTGGTAGGCCTCCTCTTGAGGCAGTGCAACTAAATCAGGACCAGAACACAAATAATCAAAGGTCCTATAGTACAAACACTGGTAATAGAAGAGGGAGAGGGAGGTTCTTTGCTCGCAATAACAGAGGAGGAAGAGGCAGAGGACGCAACAATGTGCAATTCCAGCTTTGCTACAAGTTTGGCCATGGAGTTCAAACATGTTGGTACAGGTTTGATGAAAACTTTGTACCTGAACTCTCTCCTCCTGAGACTCCTCAGTTTTTTACATCAACTCAACCTTCCTTTCAAAGGTCTTACCAGTATACTTGACCTCCAACTCAGAATCAACCACATGTCTTGCTCACCACTGTTCAGTCACAAAATCCTCCTCAACAGAACTGCAATGTTGCTACACAGTCACAAGGAAATGGTCTCTTGCCAACTCCCTCCAATATTCATGGCATTGAGTGGTATCCAGATTCAGGTGCATCTCATCATGTTACTGGAATCTCTCACAATTTTTAGATCCGTGTCTGTCATGTTCCTGCCTTGGATCAAGTAACTGACACTCTCACCAAGAGCCTGTCTACCTCTCGGTTTGCTGCATTAAGAGACAAACTCACGGTGGTGGATTCTCATTTTCAACTCCATCCACCCTGAGTTTGAGGGGGCATATTAGCATAAAGTGTATAGGGTTATTTCTGTAAATGTACACAGGGGCTTTTCTGTAAATGCTTTCCTTTTGTTTGTTGTAACCGTGTAACTGTTTAGGGGCTACGTGTCATTAGTTGCTCTTCCCTGATCTATAAGATCACATGTGTATGGATTGATACATTCATATTCTGAATACATTGAATGACTTTCTCTTCTTCCTTCTCCGATCTCTCTCTTCTTCTTTCATCTCTCTCAACTTTCTTTGATCTACTATTCTCTCTTCTTACTTCAAAAGTTTATTTATTTTATTTTTATATTCTTTTGGTTACCAACTGCCCAAATTATTCTCTTCTAGGAGTTAGCAAAAACGGAGACCAGGTAATCCTAATCCTTGAAGAGTCATAGGTTATATGTAATTTGGTAGATGTAATCCTAATCACTAGAGAGTCAATGGTTAGACTTAGCGTTATATGAATATTTGTTTGATGTAATCTCGATGCTTAGGGCACTATAGTTATGTTTCCTATTAAATTTATTAGATGTGAATATTTGAATTTTGCTTTGGAAAATTTTGATGTGATGATTGGATTTGGGTTTTACTATGATAGATGTTGAATATGAATATTGTGATATTATTGAAAGATTGAATTTGGAAATTATGAAAAATATTTGAGAAAAATTTCCAATTATAAAGATTGTGACAAGATTGAATTGATTGTGTGTGATTGTAATAAATAATAGTGGGAAGATAGCTTTGGGATGGTACCTCCCAAAGTGATGAACATAACCTTTGGGCTTTATGCTTCCGATATATTTATACGATGTGAACAGAGAATATCCGTTCTTCTCAAAGTGGTATCTGGCAGGATATCCGGGATACTAGTAGCAACTTTGGGAAGAGGTGTCTGGCAGGATATTCGGGACACTAGAAAGATGTGAATTGATTATGGCCAAATTATTGATTTGTGACTGGCAGGATATCCGGGTCACAGGGTAGACTGGCAGGATCTCCGGGTCTACCATGGTTTTCTTCCCACTACTCCACTAAATAAACTTCATAAAGATTATGAATGATATTTGATTCGATGTGAATATATGTTGAAGCTGATAATTTGATGTGATTATGATTAAGAATATATATGATAAATATTGAATTTGATATTTGATTTGATTAATGTGGAATTGGTATTGATTTAATCACTATTTGATTATAGGTATTGATATTTGATTTAATTTCATTATTAATTACATTTATTGTTGATTGGGATTACCAGCTCTGCTGACTTTTGTGTTTGTTTGACTGCAATGATCCTTCACGGGGGAGCAGAGTTTCAGTGAATCAGGTTACAAAGGGATCGGGCTAGCAGTGGGCAGTGAGGATAATGACTCAGGGAATTTCCAGCTAGTTCTAAATTTTATGTATAAAACAGAGTTTCTGATTTTATTGTAATATTTATGAATGTAGTAAAGAGCCTTGCACTTGTCCCTGTACAGGTGCGGCGGTAACATTTCCCCAAATTAGTTTTAGATTAGCTTCCGCAATATTTTTATGATCATAAATAAATAAAACGTGAAATTTTGGCATTTTCTTTATTATAATAATGTTTCATAAATTGTGAGAAATTTGGGGGTGTTACACTATAACTACCTAGCTCAATGTATTAGGCTTAATCTGAAGGTCTATAAATAGTGACCTCAGTGTGTATTCAGTTTTCAGTTTTCAGATTTATAATATTCAGTTCTTCTTTCTCTCTCTCAAGTTCATCTTCCTTTCGTTTATGGTATCAGAGCTCCATTCTTAGGGCCTTGATCCATTTCTTGTTCTCATCCATGGCTTCCGCTACACAAAGTTCTCATGACACAAGTTCATCAGCTACACAAAATCCCTCGGGTGATTCCAAATCACCCATACTCTTCAATACTCAGATGTCAGTAAAGCTATCAAGCAAGAATTTTCTACTCTGGAAGCAAATTGTTGAACCTCCTATCATAGCACATCAACTTGAACGTTTCTTGATTAATCCAAGAATTCCTGTGAAATTTCTATCAGAAGAAGACAGAACGGTTGAAAAAGTGAATACAGAGTTCTCCGAATGGGAGAAAACAGATAAAGTGCTCCTCACATGGCTGCAATCTACTCTATCAGAAGAGATCATCAACAAAATCCTTGGTGTACGTCAATCTCATCAAGCTTGGGACAAAATTCACAGGTATTTCGAATCTGTAACCAAAGCAAAAGCTAACCAAGTCAGTTATGAATTACGTAATATCAAGAAAGATGACAAAAATATTGAAGAGTATATAGCACGAGTAAAAGCTCTTGGTGATACCTTACTGGCAATAGGAGAGCCATTCTCTGAACGCGAACTTATACGAACTGTACTCGAAGGTTTGCCTGAGGATTATGGTCCGTTTATCACCTACTTCAAAGGAAGAGAATCAAGCACTTTTGATGGTCTAGAATCACAGCTTCTAGCTCAAGAGGCTATGCTTGCAAGTTCAACTCCAGCTCTGTAAGTCTCAGCTCCGTCAACTTAGCTCATAATGCTCCTCTGTTACCCCCTGTTTCAGGCGTTCAAGAATAGGGGAATAACAGACGAGCTGAAACACTGCAACAAGGACCTTATGGTCAAGGAATCAACACAGGAGGATACTTTCCACCATTACGTGGTAGTTGGCGTGGTGGTCGTGGCCGATATCATGGAGGCAGAGGTGGTGGCAGATTCACCGTTTCGTGTCAACTTTGTCGGAAACCAGGTCACGAAGCTGCTAATTGCTGGTGGACATACAATTCAAGCTTCACACCTCCACAGCAAACTCAGCCCAAATTTCCGACCACCACAGTACCGAACACGAACTTTCCGGCGACAACTCATCACAACTGGAATACCTTCACTTATGCTCCTAGCTCCCAATTTATGAACTCAGCTGCACCATCATCTTCTCAAACAACACCTCATCCTGGCATCTCATCTCAATCTGGAACACCACGTGCACTTACCACTTCTACCAATAGCCAGCTAGCTCTTGATTGGTATCCTGATTCGGGAGCATCACATCATGTCACTCTATGTAGCACCGATACGACACGCGACACGTGACACGACACGACACGACACTCCGACACGTCAATCCTAAAAAATTATGGATTTAATATTAAATAATATTTTTAATTTATATAGTTTATATTTCATTTAATATTTAATAATTTAACAAAAAAATGAAACTAAATTAATAATACCCATCAACACATTATAAAGATGGAAGCTTTAATAAAAAAAATAAAAACTGGGAGAGAGACATAATATCAGATAGAGAGAACAAATCATATTAGAGAGAGATCAGAGAGAATGAGATACAACAAGAGCGTAATAGGAGTTGACAACAATGATGCTGAGATGATCTCTTATCTACTTAAGTGGAAAAAAGATAAAAAAAATAAAATTGATATGATCAGGTCGAAGCTTAATTAATATATTTTATTTTAAAAAAATATTTTAAAAAAAATTAAAAAATTACGAAAATGCCATTTGACCGTGTCGGACACGGTCAAATTCGCGTGTCGGAATGGTCAATGTGTCGGAAAAAGTCAACCGCGTGTCCGACACCGTGTCGGAGCGTGTCGCCGTGTCGGAGCGTGTCGGACCCGACTCTTCCTGTTTTTACAAGTGTCCGTGCTTCCTAGATGTCACTGTAGAACCTGGAAACATGTTGCAATATCATCAGTATAATGGACCTGAACAAGTCTTTGTTGGGAACGACCAAGGTTTGACTATTAACTCTGTTGGTTCAACTACTTTTACTTCACCTTTTAATCACACCCCTTCTTACACCTACACAATCATCTTCTTGTTCCCAAAATAACAAAGAATCTTATCAGTGTCAGTCAGTTTGCCAAGAACAATCATGTGTTCTTTGAATTTCATCCTACTTACTGTTTTGTTAAATCACAGGAGACCCAGGAGGTCTTGCTTGAAGGATCTCTTGGTCCAGATGGTCTCTATAAGTTCAAAGGACTTCAAGCACATGCTACAAACTCTCTGCCCAAGTCCCCTATCTGCAATTCTATGTCTAGTTCATTGTCAAATACCATGTCTTGTAATACAAGTCTGTCCTCTTATAATTCTATATCAAATAATAGCCCATGTAATAGTTACAATCTCAATTCTGATGTATCAAGGAGCACTTCTTCATATATAGTCTATGGCATTGTAGATTAGGACACCCTCATTTTGAGGCTGTGAAAAATGTACTTACACAATGTAATATCTCCTTTCATAATAAAAGTGCCTTTGATTTCTGTTCTGCTTGTTGTATGGGAAAATCTCATCGTTTACCTTCCTTTTCTTCTTCAACTGAATATCCAGTGCCTTTTACTCTTATATACAGTGACCTGTGGGGACCAGCCCCAATTCAATCATCACAGGGCTTTATCTATTACATCACATTTGTTGATGCCACCACCAGACTCACTTGGATATATCCTCTCAAGAATAAATCAGAAGCCTTAAATACATTCAAGCAATTTCACTCCTTTATAAAAACTCAATTCCAACACACCATTAAATCTGTTCAAACTGATTGGGGAGGTGAATTTAGACCCTTCACCAAATTTCTTTCTGAATTAGGCATTATTCATCGTTTAATTTGTCCTCACACTCACCATCAAAATGGTTTAGTTGAACGCAAGCATAGACAGATAGTTGAAATGGGTTTAACTCTCTTAGCTCATGCCAATCTCCCTTTAAAATATTGGGATCATGCCTTTATCACTGCCTATCTTATTAATAGGCTCCTTCCTCTGCTTTGAATTTCAAAATTCCTTATATAGAGCTTTACAAAACACAACCTGACTATCATTTCCTGCGCACCTTTGGATGTGCTTGTTTTCCTTTACTCAGACCATACAATAGGCACAAACTGGATTTCAAATCACAAGAGTGTGTATTCTTGGGATATTCACCCAGCCACAAAGGTTATAAGTGTCTTAGTCCTGAAGGCAGAATCTACATCTCTAAAGATGTCATCTTTAATGAATTTCGCTTTCCATATTCCACTATCTTCCATGCCAAAACTTTAACTCCATCTACAACCTCTTTTTACTCTAGCACAATTATTCCTTTGTCCTTACCACAACCTAATACTACTATACCTTCCACTGTTGCATCCTCATCAGTATCTGATTCTGCCTCTGGTCAAAATTCCTTCACCAATAATAATCAAAATTCCTCTTCTAGTCCTAATTCTCCAAATTCAAGTGCTCCTGATACATCTACCATTGAGATTCAAACTTTACCACATCAATCCTCTCCATCTTCATCTAATAATCACCATTTTGTTCAATCTCCATCTTATTCATCACCCTTGGCAACTCAATCTTTCTCTAACACCTCCACTACTCTAAATTCTCAGAATATTTCCAGCACACAAACACCTCATTTTGTTCATTCACAACACATACCTTTCTCCTCCTCAACCTCCTCACCATCTTCCTCTGGTTCTGAGTATTTACCTTCAGCACCACTAGGCACTTTTTCACCTCCACAACATTGTTACTCGTTCAAAAGGTCTTGCCCATGTCATTCTCACCATTAACACTGAACCAACCAGCACAAAACAAGCCTTGGCTGATCCCAGATGGGCTAAAGCAATGCAACAAGAGTATGATGCACTACTTGCTACTGCAACTTGGTCATTAGTTTCACTACCAGCCACTCGAAAACCCATTGGTTTCAAGTGGGTTTTTCGAATCAAAGAAAATCCGGATGGAACAATTAATAAATACAAAGCTAGGCTTGTTGCCAAAGGCTTTCATCAACAACTTGGCTTTGATTATAATGAGACTTTTTCACCGGTTGTGAAGCCCATTACAGTCAGAATCATCCTCACTTTGGCTTTGTCTCATGGCTGGCCTCTTAAACAACTTGATGTCAACAATGCCTTCCTTAATGGAGAGCTCATTGAAGAAGTGTACATGTCTCAACCTCCAGGCTTTGAGGTTTCTGATAAAGCTCTAGTTTGCAAACTCAACAAGGCTCTTTATGGTTTAAAATAGGCTCCAAGGGCCTGGTTTGAAAAATGTGCAGCATCTTTTCATGATCTTGGATTTGTTTCTAGCAAATGTGATCCCTCTCTCTTTATTCTTCGATCCAAAGGAATTTGCACCTGTTATAGTCTATGTAGATGACATTATAATCACAGGGAATAATTCTGACTTTATTTAGCAAGCTTACCAACCAACTTAACTCCAAATTTGCTTTGAAACAACTTGGCAATTTGGGATATTTTCTTGGTATTGAGGTTAAATCTCTCTCTGATGGCAGACTGATGTTATGCCAATCAAAATATATTAGAGATCTTCTACAAAAAGCTGGTATGGCTGAAGCTAAGGGCATCTCTACTCCTATGCCAAGTGGCTGTAAGTTGAGTAAACATGGTTCCAACTATATTTCTGATCCTTCTCTTTATAGATCTATTGTAGGAGCACTTCAATATGCTACTCTCACCAGGCCAGAAATTGCTTTTAGTGTCAACAAAGTCTGCCAATTCTTGTCTCAACCACTTGAAGAGCATTGGAAAATTGTTAAACGAATTCTTAGTGATCTTAAAGGCACCCTTACATATGGCCTTCTGTTTCATCCTTCTTCACTGCAGCAGCCTCTATCTCTTGTAGCATTCTGTGATGCTGACTTGGGGTCTGATCCAGATGATAGAAGATCCACTTCTGGTGCATGTGTTCTTGTAGCATTGTTGCTCAAACCTCCTTGAGCTTGAAGGGGGAATATTAGAGAAGTAGCTTACTGTTCGCTTGCTGTGCATCAGTTTAGTAGCTGATCACAACCCTTGTACTGATTAGTTAGTCAGTTCTTGATTCTCAGGAATTGGTTAGATACTCTATAACTACCTAGTTCAATGTATTAGGCTTAATCTGAAGGTCTATAAATAGTGACCTCAGTGTGTATTCAGTTTTCAGATTTATAATATTCAGTTCTTCTCTCTCTCTCTCTCTCTCTCTCTGTGTGTGTGTCAAGTTCATCTTCCTTTCGTTAAAAGGTAAATAAAAAATTGGGCCTGTGCAATATCTACGCTTCAAGCCCAAAGGGCTCTTGCGTGAGGGGGTTCGGTAGAGAATAATATAAACCATTAAAAAGGCCCTCACCCAATACCTTAAAGTTTTGGGTTGAATTTGTTCTTTACACTCTAGAATAGGAAAAAAAACCAATTTTATCAAACAACATCTAACCATTTTTGTTTTACAGACTAGAAGTTAAGAAAAGAAAAAATTGTTTAGGGAACGTTGTCATGCACGCCCATAACTTGCAGAGCAAGCTTTAACTAAACTAACTGAACTTTTTGTAGCTATTCCGAGTTGCAACAACAGAAAGCCAGGCAGGCTTAGCTACCTAACTGCAAAGTGTAACAATATTATTCTATACGGTGCAATACGAGAGAAGTTTTACTCATACTTGTGAATAGCGTCGCTTTAGCGCAGTATAGCGGAGTTGCATTGCGGTGCAGCGGCCGATTCCCACAAAAGGCTCTGCGACGGTAGGTGAAGTGTAGCGGATGTAGCGGCCGCTATTGCGGCTGAATCGCGGCGCTACCCGCTATTGTGAAGATGAAGATTTGGATGTTCATGATTTCAGTTATGATTAGTTCCTTAAGTTCTTCGATTTTGATATTTCACTTAAGTGAAAGTTTGAATTTTGACTAATTTTGCCATTTTATTTTGTTGTGTTACATTATTTGAGACTTTAATTCCTTCAATTTGCTTATGATTTGAATTTTAATGTTTGAAATCATTTATATTTGAGTTTGAGATCCTTCAAATTTGTTTTCTATGTCACATTTTCATTTTTTAAGTTTTATATTTGTGGAGTACAATTTAGTGTATTACTTAGGTACACTTTGCACAATAGCGTTGTAGCGCTATCCGCTATAGCGCTAGCAGTTTGGAGGGTCAGCTACTTCACGCCACTATCTGAGATTAATAGGTTTTACTGTAATAGCTTGTTGAAGGAGAGGTGTATATCGTTCGCCCCTTAGATTTGAGGTTTCAAGCAAGAGTATTGTTTGTAAGATGCATAATGCAATTATTGGTCTTAAACATGCCCTCGTGCTTGGTTTGAGCATTTTGCTTCCACACTTCATGGGTTGTGACCCCTAACTTTTCATTCACAAGCAAGCATCCCATTGTTTTTATGTCTTGGTGTGTTGTTGTATATAGATGATATTATTTTTGGTGAATACAACTCTTGAAAATGCTTATATGTTGTAATGCATTTTTTTAGATGCACAAGTTTTAAAAGCTCTTATGAGTATTATTAATTCTTGCAGAGCATAGAAGCCGTAGATCAATTCTGGAGCAGACATACTCGTAATTCAAATCTGCTATATATTTTAAGGAAAGACATCAAGTGCCGTACATTGGTCAGTACTCTCAAATCCAAGGTTTCTTCCATTTCACTGGATTCTGATGCAGCAAGTGTTCATGATAGGTAAATCATCGAATGCCTTTTTACATATTTTGGTTTAAGTTTTTGTATTATGATATGTACTATAACGTAAGAGAACATTGTAATAACATAAAGGAAATCTAACCTACCTTAACAAAAGTGTACTGAAAATGGAAATGTGTTGCTCAGGGCCTAATTCGGGCCATCATCTGTTATTACGGCTTTAAAGAATCTCTTTTTATTTATATCAAGCTTCACTTGGTTTGTTTTATTTTTTAGGAACTTCCTGCAGTACGCATGTTAGTATCTATCTTATACTTTTCAAATCCACAAATCACCATAATGTTTGTTCCTATAAAGAAAGTCAAGCAATGGTCGATTTTGTGCTAGTACTGACTATTATTTTTATTTTGAGAAGGAAGAAATGGGTTTCTTATTATTTAGTTAACAATGGTCCATGCATTCAGTAAGAATCTTTGGTTGTTATAAGATTCTTGTTGCATGAATGTATATGAAGGGATTTTATGTTAAAATATAAAGGTTTGACGAAATACAAATCTTAATAGTGAATGATTTTGTTGTAGCGCAAGAGAAAAAGGAATGAATGACATTCAAGATGATGTTGACAATACAAATCTTAATAGTGAATGATTTTGTTGTAGCGCAAGAGAAAAAGGAATGAATGACATTCAAGATGATGTTGACAATACAAATCTTAAATGAATGTTTCAGAAACAAACTCATTTATATTATGATATCAGTGTCAGAAGATGCCCTGTAGTACTATTCTTTTTTTGTCTCACTGGTTTATTAGACTTGATAGGTGTCAGGGAAAGTTGATTGGAAACACTTCCAAATTTCTTATCTGTTTTTATTGAACTTTTAATAGAAGCTTATGTGCTGTTTTCTAATACAGTGGGGATTCAAACAGCAGATCAAAAGCAGGGTTTTCCATGATCGATTTGGAGGATATCTTTACTACGGATATAGGAAAGTACGATGTAGTAGTCCTACCTAATTTTGTACCCTCTATGGACGCTTATGTGCATATTTTGACAAAGATGGCTCGCCATAGTGTCAATGGGGTATTGCACTCTTTCTTAACAAAAAGAGATGCAGAACTTGCTGGACCGCTAATTGCAATACTTGAACAATGTGGGCAGGAAGTTCCTCAGACCCTGCAAGATCTGCACCGTACATCGAACATGTTGGAAGATTGAATGTTGTAGGTGCTTAGGCATTCCCATTCTGAAAATTTTTGCAATATTATGTCTCTTTCAAAGACCATATGTTCCTGTGCTCGAGTGAGCGACAATAATTAAAAAAAAAAAAAAAGAAAAATTTTAGTAAATCTTTTTGAAGTTATTGATATTTTCTTTCCCTTTTCCTTTGTCCGAAAGGGAAAGTTTTAATTTTTAATTTTTTTTGTTTGCACTTTTTCCGCTTTTCATTCAAATGTAATAGAGTTTATTGTACAAACTTAGCTTTTAACCAGTTTTATCTCAACACATTCACTTTAAATAACCTCAGTTTAAGGTTTCATTATTCGGTTTGAAGAAGCGTAACCGGAGCTGGCCTGCCTCAAATTTCATAAATGCCTTGTGTAGTGAATGCTAGGAATTCCAGGACTTTGTACCAAAAAATTCTTTGCATGGAAACTACTCCGTCAACCGTTACACGTACGAAATAACCAGGAATTTGAGAATGTCGTAATCAATGGAATGGGATAGATAATTAAAACTTTTTTTTCTCTAAAATAATTTTTTTTCTAAAACAATCCTGTACAAACTGTATATTCTTTTACCCGTTTGCTGGCTAAAAACGTAGCAGTGAACCTAAAAAGGACGATGACCTATGACAATGCTGTCAGGTAGGCCAAGCATATCCAACTATTCCAGGCAATATCAGGAAGGTGGCTGCATAGACCAAGGCAATCTCAACATTCTATTCGGAGTTGATTTAGAATAGATATGATCCGTGCCACTTTGCTGCCTCAAAGCATCATCAGCACCTATAAGGTATTTGCAACAGACCATTGAATTATTGAGCAAATGAGGATGATCCCGCCAAAGGCCACAAATTGATGCCATAACGGAAAACGGATAGCCGAAGATCGATGCATGAAACTTTGGTGAACCTGTGCCTTCACTATAAAAGGATGTCAAGGAAAAATATGCCTGTGCTTCATTCAAGGGCCAACTTCCTCTGACATTGTCATCAAGATCATGGATTTATTTGCATCATGATGATCTATTCATTTACAAAACATATTAACGACAATGTCAAAATATATTTCTTACAAATTACAATTCACTAAAATAGCGTTAAAGAGATATTGTAACATCCCAAAAAACCTTTAAATAAATTATTATTAAATTTTCCTAATTTAGGATATTTCACTGTTTAGTAATTTAATTATTAAATAGAGAAAAATTAGAAAACAAGTGTCTAAATTCATTAGAAAATTATGATTTTGTAGATATACTACTAAGGATACAAAGAATGACACTCGAGGACACGACAAAAGCACTCGGGTAGAAACAAGTTGAAAGGCATCTTAAGCCTTTATGCAATTTAATATGAATAGTAGTTAGTTTATTAGAAAGTAAAATCATATGCCTGAGATTTCCATTGAGTAGCAGAGTGCTGGACTGCTGGATTCACTTCGTATAGCATGTAATACAAGAAATATTTGATCCTAGAAAAACTATGAAGATTCATATTTCAGAGTTATAGGTATGTCTCACCTCCTAGGTGAAGGGAAGGCCATCCATTTATGGATTTGACAAGTCATTTTGATTGCTCCCTAGAAATATATTGTCAGTCAGTATAACAGACAAACTGTATAAACAAAAAAAAACAAACTACAATAAAAGATTAACACAAGCACACTGAAAAGTTTAAGCTATAGAATAATAGCATTCTATTAAATTTTGGTAAAGAAGCTTATGATACACTTATTCATTTGATTAGAAAAATAAATGTAATTGTGTGAAAAAGTTAGGTGCAACGAGGGGAGGGGAGAGGGATAGGTTACCCTCCAAAACAGCTAACGAAAGAAAAAAGGATAAATTAAGTGTCAAGAACGCAATAAATTAGGGTATCCTTTAGAGAATGGAACTTGTTACACTTCTCACGTTTAAGCAACCTACCACTAACTCCTCACAGTGGGAGGATGAGAGCGGCAAGGGTGCTCTCCCCACCTAACCTCCTCAATTTAGCCTAATCTTTTAATGATATAGCAAACCAGCAGAGGAAATAAGAGAAGGGGAACAACATGTATTCTGCTTGATGTCATACGGCCTTTACCCTGGCAAATCTCAAAATATTTAATGAGAACATAAGTTAAGAAAAATAAATAAATTTAAAGACAAAAAAAAAATAAAAATGGCCGACCCAGTTCAAATACCCACTTCGTGAGTGTCTGTTCAAATAGCCTTTCATAACAAAGGCAACTATGACAACCTAGATACCTATACAAAAATACAAGAACTTAAAAACATATTATACACAATTAATCCAGCTCCAGAGAATGTACACTTTGAGAGGGGATACTGAGCATAATAATATTTTTTCTTTATAGAGCAATTACCTGAAACAGGCACTTCAGGAAGCACTTCATCTATTACCCGAGTCTCTTCTGATACTTTGGTGGCACCCCCCACATTCGTGCTAGCATGAAGTATGGACCCACTGTTTTTTTTCACCACTTTTGCCTTTCTGAGTTGACCAATACAATTAAGTTACAATTTTATATAAATAGAATAATGATTTTTTAGAGTCGAGATAATTTAACTTATAAAATTCAAGAATTTCAGCTCAAACCTTATTAACTTTCGCTTCATAATGCCCGCTTTCAACTTTGACACCCCTTTTATAAATTATGCAAAACATTATTCAAATTTCTTTAGAAAATGTGCATAAAAAAAAAGGAGAAAGAGAAGCAAACAAATGAGAAAAGTTCATGTATACCACCCACCTGGTTTAAGAGCCATAGAGGTTGAAACAGGTTTCCGATTGCCCCTCTCAGCTTTAATAGAAGCAATGACAGAATCAGCACTCAGCCCCAATCCTTTTCTTCCCACCAGCTTCACTCCTAGTTTTTCACAAAGGTAATTCAATCTCATTTCATCACCGCCTCTCGCCTCTCTTAGGTCAAGAACCTGTTGTCTTGATAGTAAAGTGTAGACATGAAGCTGCTGCTGCTGATTAAAATGTGACTGAAGCTGCTGAAAAAGTAATTTGTTTGAGTATTGTTGTTGGTCTTGTTTTGCAACTTCATGACACTTCTTTCTAGGCTCACTAAATGTTACCCTCAAGATTGCTGGTGACTTGGGGTCTGCATTCTTCCGAGCAAAAATGACAGAAAAGCTCCCAAATTCTATATCAGGTTCTCTAAATAAATCTGCAAGAAGGGAAGCACAAGAATGAGCATTTGAAGGGGTCCTATCAACCTTCATCCTCAGTGATCGAATATTAGCATAGTGGGCCATATTTGAAGCTTCTCTTAGACCACTTAGAAAAGCCCCATGCATAGTTGCAGGATAGCGCCTGGTGGTTGCCTCCCCAGCAAAGAAAAGTCTACCATCTCCCACACTTTCTGCTAAAATATCATAATCATCACCTGAAGCTCCAACTGCAACATTAGAGTAAGAACCAAAGCAGAAGGGATCACTACCCCATCTAGTACAGACAGTTTGGATAGGTTCAGGAACGTTGATTCCTTTTGGTTCATAAATACCTGCACACAGATTTAGCATTTTGCTTCATAAATATTTCCTAAATAAAATAGTAATCAATATTAAGCTATTTATGACCAGTTTGATTAGACTGAAGTTCAGCAACAAATACTCGTTCAGAATCTTTTCAAACAACAATTTGGAAATATTATTTCTGAAAAGATAACATAAAGAAATATATGACAGAATATTAATAATGTACTATCCCAGTAGTATTAAACAACCACCACTTAAATTTAGCTGTTTCATACAAAATGAATACAGCATTGCAACTTAACAGAAAACCAATATTTCTAATTCCAAAAAGCTACCAACAGTATTTGTTCGTAAGTTCATGAAGAATGATAAGCATGGAAGAAAAAAGATACAACTTAATTTATGTATATTCTGAATAAAACTTATAGCCCAAGACACATGACATGGAATTGAGGAAAACATGCAAACTACTTAATATATTTTATTTATTTTGCTGGTGTACATTCTATCTTTTATTAGCTAATTTATAACGGGAAAGAAAATATCAATGAAGTAGCTTCCATATAAAGATTACCCTTGAGAATTTGAAGAACCCGTGTGACTGCATCTGTAGGGGGCATGCTCTCAAACTTATGTGCAGCTTCCCCTGCTACTAAAGCAATCAACAGGGGACCACCAGCAACTGTTGCATAACTGTAAAACAGAAAAAACTCCCCACGACGACTTGGATCCTCAGAAAGATGCCCAAATGTGTCAAGATCCATCTCCCAGAAAACATGAGGAAAGAGCATAGCAACCTTATTCAGTAGACCAAAACCCAATCTTTTTATTCCATCAAGTTTTCTTTGAGGCAACTCCGGTATAAATTTGATAGACCCTTTCTTCAATACACCTAGTGGAACAGTGCACAGTGCCATATCACCCTCAAATATCTGACTTCCTGCAATAACCTGCACTCCATCACTACTGTACCTAACCGTATGCACAGTCTTCTCATATAAAATAGTCACGTTCTCAGCCAAAGCCTGAACCAGCTTTCCATTTCCTCCAGGCAAAAAGCAATGATCTCCTCCCATATCATATGGATCATCTTGGTCCCAAAAAGCAAGTGAAAGATTCGATAGCAAACCCGCATTAGCATACTCCAAATTCGCAAGATGCCAATTGAACAAGTTCATCTCCTCATCATTCACTGAATCTCCTCTACATACTTGCCTGAATGTTTCCAATGCTGCACCAAGGGACACGTCTACAGAGACCTCCCCCATTAACTGCCTAAGCCTGCTTGCCTTGTCTAGTAACCGATTAAAAGCAGATTCCACCTTCACATCCATTTCAGGGTCAACTGGCTTTCCATCCAGACTATAAAGTGGACACCTATCTCTCACCTTATGAAGCATATCACCTAATTGCCGCGCCACAATCCCAAGAGGATTCCCAAGTGTACCTGTCAAAACACTCCCACCTAAATCCGCAGCTGCACATACCCTATTCCCTACCTCCATTTTCTTGGTATAAACCCTACCCCCAGATCGTTTCCTCCCTTCCAAAATCATCACTTTAAACCCGAATCGCAATAGCTGCCGCGCAGCCGCCAACCCAGCAAGGCCAGCGCCGATAACAATCACACTCGTTTTACTCGGTTCAGCTGGGATTTTCTCCTTAATTTGGGGTGCAACACCAAAATTGATATATCCATGTGAGACAAGGTAATTGTATGCAGAGTCCAAAAGGGTGTGGTAATGTTGAGGTATATAATCAATGAACATGTTCTTAGTGATCCAATTGGACACATTCTCACGCCATTTAGCAATAATGTGGTTCCTAATGAGAGTGTAATTCACCTGTTCGATCCCTCCAATAACGGTAAGAACCCCAGCTTCGATTTCTTCATCTGTGAGTGAATCCGCAGGAAAACCAGCAGTGAGAGCAATCAAAGCCTCAGTTTTGGCTTCTTTGTTTATCACAATAATCTCATCAGAGGTGTCAGGTAACGATGATAATGGGTTTCTGGTAAAAGACGAAGAAGAAGAAGAAGTGGTGGTGTAAGAGGCAAGATCGTTGTTGTTGTTGTTGTTATTGTTAGCATTGAAAGAAGCATTGAGAATGAGAGGAGGAACACGAAACGACGCCGGATTGCGCTGGGACCTGCCACGCCTCCTCTTCTTGGGAACGGTGAAAGAGAGAGAGAGGTAGTGATTCAAGCTAGGGTTAGGGTTTTGGATTGAACCGGAATTGGGATCCAATGAAACATTATTGGGATTAGGGTTTGGTTGGGAAGAAGGAAAGACAGAAAATTGGGATGATGGATCCATCACACTGTGATTTGATTTGATTTGATTTGAAGTTTAATGGTTATTTAAGTCTGTGACCATAATCCAGATTCGAGCATATAGCGAGTTCAATGAGTTCATCATCCACCATATCCATACGGCCACAACCAACACCCTTCACTGCAAGCTCTCGCCAAGGGAAATTTTTGGGTGTTATAATTTTGGGAAAAAATAAATAATGCCGCAGGAGAATTCAAACATCATGTCATAGATACATCAAGTGTGAGTGCCACTTATTTAAAAAAACAAAAAATAAAAAAAATGAGTGGCACACCTTTATAGTGCGTGGGAAGAGTTTGTTTTCTCATGCAACATGAGAAAAATAAACCCCTATCATTTTTGGATCGTGAGAAGAAAATATAATATTAAAAATAAAATTTATTCTCATAGTTTTACCCTTTATCACCTGTCATTAAGTGTAAATTTTTGTCTCTTTTAATCTTGTGATGCGCTATTTTTCTTAAGTGGTGGAAGTATCAGGGATAGTGAGCAAATTGTCATGTTTGGACAAAAAAATTATTAGACTGTCACGTAAATAGTAAATTTTGTTCAAATGTTATGCGGCATAATTCGTTACACAGTATAGCGAATTATGTATGCAAGTAATTCGCTACAGAGTGTAGCGAAATATGCCATGTCAGGATGTTCCGAATCAAAAAACATCATGTTCAAAATTGTTGAAATTCGCTAAATAGAGTAGTGAATTTCAACAATTTTGACACATGGCACTTTTTGGTTCTGACGTGGCATATTTCGCTACACTGTGTAGCGAATTACTTGCATGCATAATTCGCTACACTGTGTAGCGAATTATGCCGCGTGACATTTTGATAAAATTTACTGTTGGTGTGGCAGTCTGGTAATTTTTTGTCCAAACGTGGCAAAATGGTCACTGTCCCAAGTATTATTGTTGTGGCGAACTATTTTGTGGGAAAAGTGTGTATCATTCTAAATGATGTAAAGTTGTGTCATTTTAAGATAGAAAAAAAGATAGATAAAAAAGGAAAGAGAGTTGACAAAAAATAATAAAAGTGTGGGTCTCATCTCTTTGTAAGAGTGAAAGGATATAAGTTGTGTTATTTAAAAGGATAAATATTTTTCCAATATTTTTTTACACTTTTATTTTATGTTTTTATTTTAGATGCTCATGTTGTTTGTGCATCCATTGGATCAAAATTATGATACTAATTGGTTTGTTAATTGTATTTATACTGCTTTGGTATCACATGAATATCCAAGTAATATGTAATTTTTAATTGTAAATTTTGACGTGAACTAGCTTAAGGAAGTTAAAAATTAGAGAAGAAATGCTTTACTTTGACTAAGAATTTGGTCCCTCAATAACTTTTCATGTCCAGAGACCCTAATATTTAGTAATTTCAACTAAATATTGCATGTTCTTTATTATATTTATTATTGAAATGAGTATTTTCTTTTTATCATAGATATGCTTAGAGGGAATGGCATTTTTTGTCATAACGGCTAAACTGGTTATAGAAAATCTCAATATTACTGAAATTTATCTCATATTTATGTATATTTATATGCTAACCTTTTTAGAAAATAAACATGTCTAATCTGTGTTTGACGATTGACAAATGGGGGATAATAGTCAACTTTTACGAAGATCATACAAAATTTTACATCGTGTTTGGGATGAAGGAGTGTCTGCTATTTTCTACCCGTACAGAATAGAACCTTACGTGTATAATACAGACTAAATGGGACTTAGTCAACACAAATGCTTATTGTAAATTAATAAAAGTAGTAACTAGATCCCATATAGTTTATAGGCTTGTAGTAACTATCCAAAGGAGTGCTATTTTATACTTGCATGAATTTATATTCGATCTGCAATCAATATTATTTATGAGTGTATGTTATTATTATTAGGGAAATGATCCATTTACAAACTTTGTTTTACAAAATTTTGCAAATTACACTTTGTACTCCCAGGAGAACATAGTGTTCTCCCGAGAGTACATAGTGTAGTTTGTAAGAGTTTATAAACAAAAAGTTTGTAAATATAACACTTGAAAAAGGTATTTCAAATATTATTGAATTGTGAATAAAACTGTACAAGAGTACTCTATTTATAGAGTACAGAAAGGTCTAACGGGCCAAGCCCAAAAATAATAAAAGTAAAACTAGAGAAATCTAAATAATTAAAAATAAATAAATAAAAAAACTAATTTCTAATATTTATAACAAATAAATAAACCCTAATATTTACAATAAGAAATAATCAAGCTGAGGAATAGATATTTATCATTCCTAGCTTACTAGTAAGTTCTTGAAATCTTTCTGAAGGAAGTCCCTTTGTCAATAGATCAGCTAATTGACGCCCAGTGGGAATGTATGGAGTGGTAATTAGCCCACTATCAAGTTTTTCTTTGATAAAATGACGGTCGACCTCAATATGTTTAGTCCGATCATGTTGAACTGGATTGTGAGCTATACAAATGGCGGACTTATTATCACATAGCAGTTTCATAGGTCCCTCACATTTTATTTTGAGATCATCAAGTACAATTTTGAGCCACAATAACTCACAAATGCCTTGGGCCATAGCTCGAAATTCAACTTCTGCGCTTGATCTGGCAATCACATCTTGTTTCTTACTTCTCCATGTCACCAAGTTACCACAAAGAAACATGCAATAACCAGTAGTAGAACGTCGGTCAGTCACAGATCCAGCATAATCAGCATCAGTGTAGACTTCTAAAGATAGATTGCCATCCTGTCGGAACAACAATCCTTTACCACGAGTAGCTTTAAGATACTGAAGAATTCTCTCTACTGTCTGCATGTGTTTCTCTTTTGGATCGTGCATAAACTGACTAACAACACTAACGACATAAGCCAGGTCTGGTCTAGTATGAGCCAGATAGATCAATTTCCCAACTAACTGTTGATATTGTCCTTTATCAACTGGAGGACTCTCTTCTTCATAGCCTATCTTGTGATTCTGCTCAATAGGAGTATTAGATGGTTTACACCTAAGTTTTCCTGCTTCTTTAAGAAGATCAAGAACATATTTCCTTTGGCTGATGAAAATCCCTTTCTTTGAATGAGCTACTTCTATCCCTAGGAAATATCTCAATTTTCCAAGGTCTTTGATTTCAAACTCAGAGGCAAGCCGTGTTTGCAGAATCTGTTTCTCCACAGAATCATCACCTGTGATAATAATATCATCAACATATACAAGGAGCACAGTAAGCTTCCCATTATGGGAGTGTTTGAAGAAAAGGGTGTGATCTCCTTGACTCTGTCTGTATCCTAAGGTCATCATAACCTTAGTAAACCTTCCAAACCAGGCACGAGGTGACTGCTTCAATCCATACAAGGCCTTTTTTAATCTACAAACTTTATTTTCTCCCTTTACAGAATCAAAACCAGGTGGCATTTCCATGTAGACTTCTTCTTCTAACTCACCATTGAAGAAAGCATTTTTCACATCAAATTGATTTATATCCCAATTGGAATGGGCAGCAAGGGATAATAAGACTCTCACCGTATTCATCTTTGCAACTGGAGCAAAGGTTTCTTCGTAATCAATGCCATAGGTTTGAGTGTAACCTTTGGCCACTAATCGAGCCTTGTATCTTTCAAGAGTTCCATTAGAATTATATTTTAGGGCATAAACTCATCTGCACCCTACTGGTTTCTTTCCGTTGGGTCTATCGATAACCTCCCATGTTTTATTTTTCTCCAATGCGTTCATCTCCTCTTGCATGGCTTGAGCCCAATTCCCATCTTGCAAGGCTTCATGTACTGATTTTGGGATTGCAATAGAATCTAGTGCTGAAACAAAACTTTTGTGCTGCACAGAAAGATTAGCAGAGGAAACAAAGTGAGAGATAGGATATTGAGTACAAGAGGGACAGGAGGGACAAGTTTTCTTGTGACAAGATCTTTTTCCTTTTCTAAGAGCAATGGGAAAATCATTAGAATTAACATTAATGGGTAACTCATCAGAGATATCATGATCAGAAATATGAGATTCAGGACTTACCAGAGGTTTAGACGATTGAGGTTACTGCTGAGGCAATGTGGGCTATGTCATAATCTTCCGTATCTCTGGTGTACTTGATGTATCAGTCATAGGAGAATCAGTCACAAGAGGATCAGACATAGACACATTAGGGACATGAACAATAGGAAGAGACACTGACACAGGTGAAGGAGTAGACACTGAAGATTCAAATTCAAAGAAGGAATGTGAAGGAATGTGATGAGTCTTCTTGTGAATTATTCTCCCCCTGAAGAGGACCTTGGAAAAAGGACTCAGATTCCTGAAATGTAACATCCATAGAAACAAATAATTTCTGACTACTAGGGTGATAACACTTGTAGCCTTTCTTATTAGGAGCATATCCAAGGAAGACACATTTAAGAGCCCTAGGATCCAACTTACTGCGATGCTGTTTATAAATGTGAACAAAGACAACACATCCAAACACTCGAAGAGGAAGGCTTTGTAAAGTGGGAACAGAAGGAAAAAAGGAAGTCATGGAGTGAATGAGACTTACATTATCGAGAACCCGAGTGGGTAGACGGTTGATCAAGAATGCTGCAGTAAGAATGACATCTCCCCAATAGCATTTAGGTACATGTGTTTGAAACAGTAAGGCACGAGCAACTTCAAGAAGGTGACGATTCTTTCTTTCAGCAACCCCATTTTGTTGAGGGGTGTCTACACAAGTAAGATCATGAATCATACCGTGATTTTGTATAAATTGGGAAAAAGAGTGATTAACATATTCAATACCATTATCTGTCCTTAGTCTTTTGATTTTTTTACCAAATTAAGTCTCAATCATTTTATAAAATTGAAAGAACAGTTGTGGTACCTCAGATTTTTCATGCATTAAGAGAACCCAAGTCACACGAGTGCAATCATCAATAAAAGAAACAAACCATTTATTACCAGAAGAATGAGAGACCTTAGAAGGACCCCAAACATGAGAATGAATAAGATCAAAAGGTTCAACACTTTTATTATTACTAGAAGGAAAAGACACACGATGATGTTTAGCAAACTCACAAACATCACAATGAAAAGACTCAATAGATTTAGACAAAAATAATGATGGAAATAAAGACTTGAGTAAACTAAACGGAGGATGTCCCAAGCGCTTATGATGAAGCCAAATCAGAGAATCAGCAGTTGACTGGCCATGTGACAGCAAGATGTGATCGGTTACTTTATTTGCGGGAGATTGTGACACCAGATAGTATAGCCCACCTTGCTCTTTAGCACTACCAATCGTCTTCCCCGTGGCAAGATCCTGAAAAACACAATGTGTAGGGAAGAAGGTTACAGTACAATTCAAATCTTTTGTGATTTTATGAATAGAAAGAAGATTCGTGGAGAGTTTAGGAACATGAAGAACATCTTTAAGATGTAAGGACTACTGTAAGTTTATGTCACCAGAACCCGCAATTGATGTATGTGAGCCATCAGCTACGGCTATTGTATGAGTTCCAATGGTAGGATGATAAGAAGTAAAGGAGTCAGCACAACAAGCCATATGATCAGTAGCACCAGAATCAACAACCCAAGAATGTTTAAAATCATTACATGAAGAAAGGAAAGAATAAGTTTTGGAGCTCATACCAGTCATAGTCAAAGCACTAGTATCAGATGGATTACTTAGAGAATCAAGAATGGCTCGGAGCCGTTCCAACTCATCTGGACAAAATGTAGGTTGGGTTTTATTAGGTGCAGGAGTTATTTCAGAAGAAGTAAAATGCGCTTGACCACGCATCTTTGCCATCTTTTCTAAGATAGTTTGCTTTCCATGAAGACGAAAGCATAGATTCTTAATATGACCTGTTCTTTTACAATAAGAACACCATCGATCATCTCTCTTAGGCTAGAAGATGCACCATCAGAAAACTTTGTAAAAGAACTCCTTTGTGAAGAGGCCATACTTCACAAAAATAGTTAAAAACAAGCTCCAAGAAGCCAAAAAATTCGGAAAAAATACCAAACGACGTCTGATCAAAGAGAAGAGCACAGATCCAGAAAGAGGATGAGGAGAAGATTAGAAAACTTTTTATGACAAGTAGAGGTCTCTAAACGTCCCAAACAACAACCAAAAAATTAGATCTGATCAAAGAAGGCTCGTGTGGCCAAAAAGATCCGATTTTTATGACGAGATCAAAGACCCACTGCTTGAAACGTCCGTAGATTGATAGATCTGGAACAATGGAGTCAAACAGTGGTCCTCTTGGTCCAAAATGTCCGCGGGAAATTTTTCCGGTGGCGGCGAGAGGCTAACAAATAGGATTCCGCTCTAAAGGCGGTAGTTGTGGAAGAAGAGCCCTCAGGATCGAGAGCTCTAATACCAACTTGAAAAAGGTATTTGAAATATTATTGAATTGTGAATAAAACTGTACAAGAGTACTCTATTTATAGAGTACAGAAAGGTCTAATGGGTCAAGCCCAAAAATAATAAAAGTAAAACCTAGAGAAATCTAGATCCTTCTAGAGGATTCTAAAGAATTAAAAATAAATAAATAAGAAAAACTAATTTCTAATATTTACAATAAATAAATAAACCCTAATATTTACAATAAGAAATAAACCCTAATATTTACAATAATAACCCTCCCCTTATTATTATTGTAGTTGTTTCCATGAATTCTCATGCTTAATTTGTTACTATGTTTATTGGTGAGAATTCTCATCCTCATGGATCTTGACTTGGCACTCCTTGAGAATGAACCTGCTGCTATTACTAAAACTAGCAGTGAGGAAGAGAAGTCACACCATAAAGCATGGAAGCAAAGTAATAGATTGAGCCTTATGTGCATTAAGATGACTATTGCCAACAACATTAAGTCAAATATTCTACAAACAAAAAGTGCTACGGAATATATGCAGTTTATAGAAGAACATTTTCGCTTAGCAGACAAGTCACTTGTTGGTACCATATGGCACATCTCACGACCATGAAGTTTAATGGGTTGCAAACTATGTAAGAACACATTATTGGGATGATTATATTGCAGCAAAAGTCAAGACCTTAGGACTTATAGTTGAGGACTTATTGGTACAGTTTGTTCTGAACTTACTGCCTCGTGAATATGAGCCATTTCAGATTAACTATAACACTATTAAGGACACGTGTAATGTTAATGAATCGGCCAGTATACTTGTTCAGGAAGAAGGGCAATTAAGGAATCATATGAGTCACTCTATTAATCTCATGGATCAAAAAGCTGGCAAAGGACTGAAAGTAAAGTCAATAAACTTTAAGAAAAGGAAAGTACCTGCAAAAGTTTGCTAGGAGAAAGAAAAGAAGGGACAACAGGACATTAAGTGCCATTTCTGTAGGAAGTCTGGTCACTACCAAGCTCAATGTCCTAAGCGTATAGCTTGGTTCGAAAACAAAGGTAATTATCAATCTTTCGTAAGTTTCGAATCATATTTAGTTGAAGTTCCTAATAATACTTGGTGGCTTGACTTTGGTGCTATAACTCATGTTTCCAACAACTTGCAGGGATTCATTACGATCTGAACTATAAATCCAAATGAAGATCGTTTTCTCTTTATGGGAAACAGGAAGAAATCTTCAATTGAAGGCATAAGGACTTATCGTTTGGTCTTAGATAGTAGCTATCATTTAGACCTATTACGCACTCTTTATGCGCCTTCATTGTCTAGAAACCTTATTTCTGTTTCTATGTTGGATAATAATGGTTTTAAGCTTATGTTTGGATCTCGAGTTTTCAATATATATATAAGAATTCTGATTTTATTGGTTCTAGTTTTCTTATGGATGGTGTATATAAATTGAAACTCGATAATACTTATGTTGAATCACTATTTAATGTTGTTTTCAATGTTGGTTTTAAACGTGTCATAGAGAATGGAAATTCTGCTTTCTTGTGGTATAAAAGATTAGGTCATATATCTAAAAAATGAATAATGAGATTGGTGAAGAATGAAATTTTGCCAAATTTAGATTTCAATGACCTTGAGTTATGTGTGGAATGCATTAAAGGAAAGTAAACCAAACATAACAAGAAAGACGCCACAAGAAGCACCCAACTTTTACAGATAATACACACCAATATTTGTGGTCCAATGGACACTCCAGCCTTTAATGGAGAAAAATATTTTATTACCTTTATATATGATTTTTCACATTACAGTTATATCTATTTGCTTTATGAAAAATCTCAATTAATAGATGTCCTAGAGACATTCATTTAGGAAGTTGAGAGGCAATTAGATGCAAAGGTGAAAATTATAAGATTGGGTAGAAGTGGTGAATATTATGGAAAATATAATGAGTTAGGACAATGTCCAGGTCCTTTAACAAAATTTCTCGAAAGACATGGCATATGTGCACAGCATACTCGCCAAGCACACCACAACAAAATGGTGTTGTAGAAAGACGTAATCAAACATTATTGGATATGGTATGAATATTTTGAGTAACTCCACACTACCTAAAAATCTGTGGACTTATGCGCCTAAAATTGTGACTTACTTGCTAAATAGGATTCCTAGTAAGGCAATTCAAAAGACTCCTTTTGAATTGTGGGCAGGAAGGAAACCTAGCTTGAAGCACTTGCATGTTTGAGGTTGCCAAGCCGAAGCAAGAATTTATAATCCACATGAAAGGAAATTAGACTCTCAAACTGTCAGTGGATACTTTATTGGTTATCCTGAGAAGTCTAAATGGTATGTGTTTTACTGTTGATGCTCACCGACAAGTGCACCGATCACATAAGTTATATAATGAGTAAGTAGAGTATCGTCTCCACAGGGATTGTAAACCAAGTACCACAATAACCAGTCCCCTTAAGTTGGAAAATTCTGTTGTTTTGGAAAATAGTGAATTTATGGTAAAATAAAGACAAATGTTTCAAATTTATAATTTTCAGTTTTAACATGCAATGGTAAAATAAAACTGGATTTTTGTGAGAATAATAAAAGGCATTGCAGCTAAGGTACACTCACCATATGATCCCTACTTTAAACTTTGGATTGACTCACAATGCTCATTCATTTTAATAACTCAGACAAATTATCATCTAAAAATAATTAGTTAAATCCCAATCCCTTGGCAATCTAACCCTTTAACCTAATTGGAATCCTAATTCCTTAGCCATCTCGCATGAAATTAAGCATTAATCCCGATAAATTAAACGAATGCAATTCACACAAGTCCATCCCTAGAGCATGCATAAATTGTTACTTTACCCCCTTTCAAAATCAAAACCTAAATATTCCTATTACGAGCCCAATTCCCAAATTATTATCTCCTATTAGGTTGATCAAGTCTATCGGAAATAATAAACAATACGCACAGAGTAAATATAAAATATATTAAAATAAATGAGCGCAAATAAATCAATCCATCGTAAAAGGGTTCACATAAGGTTTGTAACCCTAACTACAATAAAGGAAACTAGCCAACCATGGTCATGGTTGATCCATGAATATTCAACATAAACTAGAAATAGAAGAATGGAAGAACAAAGATGAACAACAAGATCTCTCAGGAGCTCTCTCTCTCTGAAGCACAACGATTTTTTGATGATGGAATCCTAACTCTGTCATGAAGCATCCTTTTTATAGTCCCTCTTTTCTTCTTCCAAAATTGCCCTTAAAAGCACGGTGATGTTATTTCTCGCAAACTGGCGCTCTTAGCATGACTTCCATGCTGTGAGCGTGGATGTCTCTGGATACTAGCGCTACTCCTCACTTTCCATGCTGAAACCTCATTTTCTTCTTCTTCCCCCCTCTCTTCTTTTTCTTCCTTCTCTTCTTTTTCTTCCTCCTCCCCACTTTCCATTCCTTCATTGTCCCTGATTCTTCTTATAGTGGACTGCTCAATGTCAGACCCTTCTGGAATGGTTTTTTCCTTAATCGGAATAGTGGCCTTTAGACCAGCCCTTTTGCACATTTCAGTAACCAGACAGGGGAAGAAGAATGGGAAGTTCCTTGGTGCATTTGACACCAACTGTTTGTACACTATCCTTCCAACATTGAACTTTTTCTTGGTTAAGATGCAGAAAACCAGCACTGCTCTTTCCCAGTTAACTCTGGAGTCATTGCTTACAGGCATCAGACGGGAGTTTATGAAATGCATCCATACCTTTGCTTCGAACTTGAGGTGTTTCCTCAGGATAGACTCCCTGGTTCCCCAAATTGCTCCCTCTGTGCCTATTTCTTGGAGCACCTCTCCAGTTATGGCTTCATCTCCTTGGCCAGCACAGTATCTGTCGAACTCATCTTGCTCAGTGGGAACTGAAGCCGTGTTGTATGCTTCGTTGATTTCCTCAGGAGAGAAGTCTACTTCCACTTCTCTTTGATGAATTTTGGGAGATCTTCCACTCCTTCTCAAAATGCAGTTACAAACTCGGTGCGAACCCTTGAGGGAGGTTCAACGAACAGTTCCCAATCCAGCAATGCTATATCCTCTGTCAACCATCGCTCAAGTTCTCCATGCTTGGAGCTGCTGAAGATGATGCCTCGTTCTGGTATGATCGTTCGGTCGATTGTGGTGTGGACCGCTTTAAGCTTTTTCCCTGTTCGAGTTCTTTTGTTAGAAGCGGAGGTAACAGGAATGATGGCTTTCTGGCGTGTCATGGTGTAGAGCTATCTATGTGGGTTGCGGTGAGTGGTGGACAGGGTGGAGCGTCTACTGAGCTTTAATGCGTGTGGGAAAGGTAACTGCTCTCTGCTCTGATGTTTTCTGCTTTTTGAAAAACTACCACCTCTACTGATTGGAGTGGTGTGACAGCTACGACATAGAGCTATTATCCTGCCGTTGCTTCAGCCACTCAGTCTTCCTTCTTCTCTTTTTTTTTTGTTTTTTTAAAATATGCGGCCCATTGCAGGCCCTTGGATAAAAAGGTGCAAGTGGGATCAGCCTAATCGGGAATTTGAGTTCAGAAGAATCATGTTCTAGGTGTCGGTTGCTCCTTGTTTTTGGGATCAGGTTGCTCAAGAGCAACCCCAAAACTAGCTTCCTGCAATGGTTAGCAAAAGATTTTTTTTTTAAAACCAAACATAAAAATAAATCTGGGTTGTCTCCCAGTAGCGCTTCGTTTATAGTCTTAGCTCGACTTGATGCTCCCTTGTTCAAACTTTGGCTGGGTCATTGAGATGAGAAGTCAGTTCATCATGCTCATTGATCCCCCTTGTTGTACTTTTTAAGTCTGTGTCCATTTACCCTGAACGTTGCTCCAGATGTCTCATGAGAAATGGTAAATGTTAGTATATGGTGTCCTAGAGACAATCTTTTGATTAAATAAAGTACATTAGATGTAGAACTTTGTTTGTCGCAAAAAAATGAAAGCACTATTTATTCAGTTTCATATTGTGTCTCGATATGTAATACCCCATATTTTTATTAACTTTAACCTTATGCCTTTAGTTAATTGAGAAACTCAAACTTTTAAGTTTCGAGGATGAAACTTCTTTTAAGGAGGGTAGAATGTAATATCCCAGGAAAATAATAGTAATTTATAATACAATATATTAATAATAGTAATAAATTATAAATTAGTAATAATAATAATGGATGATAAATTGTGATTATTATGCTTTAATGTTTGATTATTTGATTGGTAATGTTTGATTGGATTAGGATGAGTCAACAAACATAAATTGTTTAGATATGATGATTCAACAAACATAAATTATTTAGATATGATGATTCAACAAACATAAATTGTTTAGATAAGATGAGTCAACAAACATAAATTGTTTAGATATGATGATTCAACAAACATAAATTGTTTAGATAAGATGAGTCAACAAACATAAATTATTTAGATATGATGAGTCAACAAACATAAATTCTTTAGATATGATGAGTCAGCGTGGAGTCAGTAATGTATAAGCCCAAAACTTCAACTATAAATAGAGGCCTAGCCTAACCAAACCAATTCACTCTTCAACATTTCTCCTCTACTCTCTCTCTCTTCTCACTCCAAAAAAAGTTTATTTTAATTATTTTCAATTTTTATATTTTTCTGATTATCAATCGGTTCTCTGCCCCAAATTTTCCCTTTAGAAGTTAGCGAAAACGGAGACCAGGTAATCCTAATCCCTAGGTATTTTTAGGTTATATTTTATGTGAAATTTGGTATGTGTAATCCTAATCCATAGGTATTTTTAGATTATATTTTATGTGAAATTTGGTATGTGTAATCCTAATCCCTAGAGAGTCAAGAGTTAGCTTTATATGAATTTTTGATGTAATCTCGATGCTTAGGGCACTATAGTTATATTTCCTATTAAATTTATTAGATGTGAATATTTGAATTTTTCTTTGGAAACTTTTGATATGGTGATTGAACTTGGGTTTTACTATGATAGATGTTGAATATGAAAATTATGATATTATTGAAAGATTGAGTTTGGAAATTATGATATTATTGAAAAATTGAACTTGGAAATTATGATATTATCGAAAGGTTGAATTTAGAAATTACACTCTTGATTGAATTGATGTGGAAATCGTGAAAACTATTTGTGATAAGATTGAATCGATTGTGTGTGATTGTAATAAATAATAGTGGGAAGATAGCTTTGGGATGGTACCTCCCAAAGTGATGAACACAACCTTGGGCTTTATGCCTCCGATATATTTATACGATGTGAACAGAGAATATCCGTTCTTCTCAAAGTGGTATCTGGCAGGGTTTCCCGGGATATTAGTAGCAACTTTGGGAAGAGGTGTCTGGCAGGATATCCGGGACACTAGGAAGATGTGAATTGATTATGGCCAATGTGATTTGTTTGTGACTGGCAGGGTTTCCCGGGTCACAGGGTAGACTGGCAGGGTTTCCCGGGTCTACCATGGTTCTCTTCCCACTACTCCACTAAATAAACTTAATAAAAATTATGAATGAAATTTGATTCGATGTGAATATATGTTGAAGTTGATAATTTGATGTGATTATAATTAAGAATATATATGATAAATATTATATTGATATTTGATTTAATTAATGTGGAATTGATTTATCACAATTTGATTATATATATTTGATTTAATTTGTTATTAATTACATTAATTGTATTTTGATTGGGATTACCAGCTTTGCTGACTTTTGTGTTTGTTTGACTGCAATGATCCTGCTGGGATGCGGGGGAGCAGATTTTCAGTGAAGCGGATTGCAAAAGATGGGGCTAGCTGTGGGCAGTGAGGATCACAAAGCAGACTTTTCTGGCTAGTTTATGAGATTTAAATAAATGCATAATACATATTTCCTTTATTTAAACTTTAGTTTTAGTTTTGTTTTAATGTAATAAAGTTAGCCTTGCGCTTGACAACAGTACAAGCGCGGCGGTAACACTTCCCAAATTTGATTATTTTGAACTTCCGCTGTTATTTATAAAAATTTATTGAATTTATTTATGCTATTATAAATTGTTAGAATTTGGGGTGTTACAAAATGGTATCAGAGCCCTTGGTTGCGGCTAGGGTTTGCTTTTGATACTGACTCGAGGGATTAAATATGCCTGAGTTAAATAAATACAAAAAAAAGAAATAAAATAATAGGACATAAGATAAATAAATAAATCGAGAGAGGTGGGAAGTGAAGGGTTATTTTTCTTGTCCTTTAATTATGATTTATGTTTTTGAAATTTTGATGATTATATGTTTGGAATTATTTTGTGATTTAAAGTTATTATTGATATTATTCTTTAATTTTTTTTATACGCTATCTTTAGTAACTCGTTCTTATTTTAATAAAAGTAATTATCTTTCTTTTAGAATTGTTCTTGAATTGATTAAATTTTTTCTAGCAAATGAAAGATGATATATGCAATAAAAGTTTCTATTTGTTTAAAGAAGATATTCAGTTTCGAAACTTTTTTTTTTCTTTTAGCTTGGTTAAAGTTAACAATTCATTAATTTGTAGTATTTTAAATTCATTGCATCATATGTGTTCTTGTTTTCTTAATTATGCATTACTCTTGGTTGGTTGCTTATTTTTTTTAAGGGGGTTTCAAAACAAATAAAAAAATAAATAAGTTTCGAGGACGAAACTTCTTTAAAGGAGGATAGAATGTAATACCCCATATTTTTATTAACTTTAACCTTATGCCTTTAGTTAATTGAGAAACTCAAACTTTTAAGTTTCGAGGATGAAACTTCTTTTAAGGAGGGTAGAATGTAATATCCCAGGAAAATAATAGTAATTTATAATACAATATATTAATAATAGTAATAAATTATAAATTAGTAATAATAATAATGGATGATAAATTGTGATTATTATGCTTTAATGTTTGATTATTTGATTGGTAATGTTTGATTGGATTACGATGAGTCAACAAACATAAATTGTTTAGATATGATGATTCAACAAACATAAATTATTTAGATATGATGATTCAACAAACATAAATTGTTTAGATAAGATGAGTCAACAAACATAAATTGTTTAGATATGATGATTCAACAAACATAAATTGTTTAGATAAGATGAGTCAACAAACATAAATTATTTAGATATGATGAGTCAACAAACATAAATTCTTTAGATATGATGAGTCAGCGTGGAGTCAGTAATGTATAAGCCCAAAACTTCAACTATAAATAGAGGCCTAGCCTAACCAAACCAATTCACTCTTCAACATTTCTCCTCTACTCTCTCCCTCTCTTCTCACTCCAAAAAAAAGTTTATTTTAATTATTTTCAATTTTTATATT